>PVLA01018712.1:0-13869 GCA_004027455.1 Hydrochoerus hydrochaeris
GGGGGGAATGCGCTTACAAACCCCACCCCAATTCTGTGGGTTTCTGGATCCTGGCCCTCCCATGGATGGCTGCCCGGCCGGCCAGGAAGGTAGATTCCCTCGGGCCGGGTCTCTGCCCAGTGGGGCCTCACCATCCACGGAGATCTCGGCCCCGCACACATGGGCCTGGTGGCGCCCGGCACAGGCCAGTTTGCAGACAAACAGGGTGGTGCCCCGGGGAAGGTCTGAGACTCGGAGGCTGAGGGCCCGGCTGCGGTGGGTGGCAACTTCCCGGAGCTCCCGGTCCCCGAGGACCCTGTAGAGGACCAGGCCGTCGGAGCTGGTGCGGCGCTGGCAGCCCTGTCCCGGCCTCAGGGTGCAGGAGACCTCAACGGCCGAGCCCAGAACCACCTTGCGGGCCGGCCTCACGGTGACGTCACCTCGCTTGCACAGGTCTGCAGGGAGAGACATGGGAAGGCGTGGTGGGGACCAGACGCCCACTGCGCGGGATCCTCAGGACCCCAGGATCCCCGAGGTGGGTGCAGAGAACCCGTCCCAGTGGTCCTGGGGGAGCCGTTCTGAACCCCTCTCAGAGCTATGAATAGGAAGTTGGTGGGGGCGAAGGCTGAGTCAGGAAACGCCAGCGTCCCCCATCCCCCAGCTCATGCCAGCCACAAGGAGAAATTGGACCCAGTTTGCACCCAGTTCCATGCCCTGAGCGACTGGAGGCCACTGCACAGTCAGACAGAAAGCCGGGGGCTCTGAGAGGCGAGGCTTTCCAGCCCCAGGGGGTTCGGGAATGGTCACCCGTGTCACCCATGGGTAGGAGCTACCCAGAGCCTACAGCATTATTTTACAGCAAGATGAACATAGGAGCAAAGACTGGTTTGCACTCCAGAGGCTGAGGCAGGAGGATCGTTGCAAGTTTGAGACCAGTGTAGTCTACAAAATGAGCTCAAGGCCAGCCTGAACTGCATAGAGAGACCCTGTCTCAAAAAGACAAAAACCCAAAAAACCTACCACCAACAACAAAAAGCAAAACAATGTCAGGCGAGAATTTAGGAGCGGTAAATCCCCCTGGGTACCCTCTGTGCGTGGGCACCGTGACCGTGATACAGACACGAGTCCCCATCTAGCGGGACCGCTTAGCCACTTTCCCAAGAGGAAATGTAGGGCCGGACGGCTCTAAGCGCTGTGACAATAAATGAAGTAAGACCCGGGCCTCCTGCAGAACCCCGGGCAGTCACCCCGCACCTGCCCTCACCCCCGACTCAGCAGTGGGCCGGGCCGCCCCCAGCCCACGTTCCGGAGCAGCTCACCTATCGCAGCGGCCATCAACAGCCACGCGGTCATAAAGGCAGACCCCAGCGAGCAGCCTCCCACGGCCCGGCCCATGAACACACAGCTCCGCGCTGACCCCTGGGGAGGAAGACAAGGGAGCCACGTGAGAGGCGCTCGGCCAGGGCCGCACTAGAGCCCAGGCCACTCGGCATCGCGGAAAGTGCCATGCGGGGCTTCTCCACAGTGAGACTTTTCTCAATGAATCTCTCTCTCTCTCTCTCTCTCTCTCTCTCTCTCTCTCATCTTTTTGAGACAGGGTTTCCTGTGTAGTTCAGGCTGGCCTTCAGCTCACTATGTAGCCCAGGCTGGTCTGGAACTACCAGGGATCCTCCTGCCTCAGCCTCCAGTGCTGGGATGACAGGTATGATCCATCACACCTGGCAATGAATACACCTTTAAGAGTAATCAACTAACAACCGAAGCCAACTTTCACCTCAGTGCAGGTGCTGAGGGTCGGGCTCCCATCCGCCCTGGCCTGGTGACTGTACTGATCTTCAGGGTGCAGGACAAGGGCAGGGCTGGCAGCTGCTGCCCGGCCCTGTGAGGGACCTTTCTATGCCAGCGCTGCCCACTCGTGGGCTCTGCCCTGGGATCTGACCACCCAAGGCCCCATCTCCCGGGTGACTCCTCGAGCGTCGGGGTCTCGGCGTGAATTGGGAGACGTAAATTTGGGGCCCCACACACTTTGAGACCACGTGCTTGTAGCTCAGTCCGTCTGAGTTCACCCCACACAGGCCGGGTCCTCCCTGGACTGGGCTTCAGAGCCAGAGCCCGAGGAGCAGTGGGCTGGGGAGGCTTTCAACCCCAGCCTGGGACCCTGGCAGGCGGCGGACACATGGCGGCTCCTCAGTGTCCAGGGACTTAGCGAACGAGTCACTGCTTTGACAGGAAGAAAAGGACACAGAGCCCTCTGGGCGGCCGTGGTGACTCGCCCTGTCATCCTAGCACTCGGGAAGCTGAGGCAGGAGGATTGCCAGGAATTCGAGGCCAACCTGGGCCACACAGTGAGTTCAAGGCCAGAATCAACTACATAGCAAGACCCTGTCTCAAAACAAAACAAAACAAAACAAAACAAAAACCTAACAACTGAAATAAAAAAAAAATGGAATTCCAAAGTTTCAAGAGAGTTGTTTAGATTTTGTACAAAAGCTCAATTTTACAGGTTCACTGGTGTATTCTTTCTTTTTCTGTTTGAGACAGGGCCTGGCCTGGCTATATAATTCAGGTTGATCTTGATCTCAGCTATAGTCAAGGTTGGCCTGAAACTTGAGGCGACCCTCCTGTCTCAGCCTCCTAAATGCTAGGACTACAGTGTGAGCTACCACCTCGGGTTGAGGGTATATTCAGACTTCTTTACTGGTTTTAATCTTACGTAGTTCAGAAAATGTAAACTGGTAATTTCTGACCTGTTCTGAATCCAAACCCAAGGGACGGCTCTGCTAATCATTAGCAAATTCTCCAAACCGTGAAAAAGGAGCCCCAAATTCATAAACCAAGCCAGTAACTGCAGCACCAGAGCCCTGGGCAGTGGCAGGGCATCGCTTGTTTCTTCTCCCTGTCTAGAACCCGGCCAGGGGCCCTCGCGGCCCTTCGGGTCCTGCCCCTCCTCCCGTCATGAGGACTGCACGGCCACCCTGCACACCAGGCATCGTCGACACCCAGTCTTCATGGGGTGGGGGTCAGGCCCAGGCCGCAGGTGTGGCCCAGTCTTCGGGCGCCCTCCGTGCTTCTCTTGATTCTAACTCTGAGCAATCTGTGGCATGGGATCCAGTGCTCTGGCTCTAAGTCCCCCCACCTCTACCCCCTACCCCCCACCCCTTCCTCCTCCTCCTCCTCCTCTTCCTCCTCTTCTTCCTTCTCCTCCTCCTCCCCCTTCTCTTCCTCTTCTTCTTCTCTTATTATTGACACAGGGTCTCATCATGCAGTTTGGGCTGGCCTTGAACTTGCAGGAATCCTCCTGCCTCAGCCTTCCAAGTGCTGGGATGACTGGTGTGTGCCACCAGGCCCTGCTCTAGATTTCTTCTGATCTGCACACCTTCCCCAGCAGGCTCCAGGCTCTGGGATGTGTCCTGGATGCCCCTCTCTCAATGTTCGAGACCTCTCAGGATGAACACCCCTGGGGGGCCCCATCTCCAAAGTGGCTCCTGCCTCAGCCTTCTGGCTCAGCAGCTGAAACCCTCAACATCACCCTCTGCACTGCGCCCCTCTCGGGCCCGCTCTGCAACCCAGTGCTGTCAACCGCCTCCAAGGCGTGTCACACCCCCGTCTCTGTGGGCCTCGCCCTCCCCATGTCCCCTCCACTCTCCTCCATCGACCCACTCTGCCCTCTCCGAGTCCCAAGCCACGTGCCCCCTGGAAACGCCCAGCTCCCCGCTGGCTCCTCTGCAGCAGGCTCCATTCTGGTGTAAGGTTCTTGGGCCGCCACCCATGCCAGCCTGGCCCTGGGGGCCTTCCTGGCTCCTCCCATGGCCTCAAGAACTCTCTCCGGGGAGGACCTATAGCTTCCACCTCCCTTCTTTCTTTTGGAATTACAGGGATCGAACCCGTAGCCTTCTCACTAGGCTACAGCCTTCGCCTTTTCCCTTTACTTAAATTTTGAACCAGGCTCTCGTTCATTTGCTGTGTTGCCCAAGCTGGACTGAAACGAGTGATACTGTCTCAGTCTCCTGTGGGATCACAGGCATGGGGCTGCTCATGTCTTTACTTTTGTTTTGGGGTACTGGGATGAATGAGACCTGCAGCTGTCCTTTTTTTTTTTGGAGACAGAGACTCACTGTAGCCCACACTGGCCTTGAATTCACAGCCACCTGCCTGCTTCAGCCTCCCGAGTGCTGGGACGACAGGCGTGTGCCAGCAAGTTCTCGCTCCCTCTCTGTCCCATGTCTGCAGCCCAGACCGGAGTCCCCCCAGGTGGACTCTTATCTCCTGTCACCTGCAGCTCCTCAGTGACGGGGCCTCAGGGCTCTGGCGCTGTTCCCTTGGTCTCCACCTTCCTGTAGCTGTATCCAATGGCATCACTGCGAGGAAGCATCTGTGCTCATGGCGGGGACTAACAGAAGCTTCCAGATCGCTGGCCATTCGTGCTAAGGATGCCTGGAAAATCGCAGTGCCAGGTTGCTATGGTCTTCACGCTATTTCCTTTTTTTAAAGTCTTTTTTCTTTCTTTCACTCCCCACCCCAGAAGGAGACACACATTTCTCAAGGGGCTGGGCTGGGACCTGGGGCCTCCGGGGGGTGATCCCCCCTTTCACTCTGAGATGGGGTCTTGCCAGGTTGTTAAGTTGCTAAGTTGCCTACACTGGGCTCAAACTTGAGGTTCTCCTGTCTCAGCCTCCCAAAACATGATCCATGTGGACCCCCACGAGTGGCAGAACGGTAACAGCTCTTGCCATGAAGATCCGAGGGAGGGTCTCATGCGCCCCACCAGCAAGGACAGTGGGCGTCACCTTCACACTCAGGCTCCTCCCACCCAGAGGAAATCACGGGTGGAGCCAGACACCTATGACACGGGAGGCCGCCAGGAGGGGACACGGATTTCTGCTTTCTAAGTGCAAAGACCTGTGGCAGGAGATCCAGGGAGTCTCAGCCACGGCCTCCACCAGGCAGCTCAGAGTCCCCCCACAGCCAGAGGGAACAGTGACAAGCAGACACCCGGATACGCAGTGTGCATCTGTGCGTCCTCACATGCCTGACGGCCACACAGGCCATGCAGACGGCACACGTGTTGGGTGTCCCTGTCACGCCCAGTGTGAGGCAGGACACGCGAGAGTGAGGTGACACCGAGTGAGGCGGGGACTTTACCTCACAAACGCCCTGCTTCTCCCTGCAGCTCAGCCAGGTCTGCAGAGCCACTGCTGCTCTGGAAACCCAGAGGCGCCGGGACCTCAGGTAAGCGAGGTCCCTTCCAATAAAGTGAAACCTGCCGCCCAGCGTACCCCCCCCACCACGGGCAAATGGGGTTCCACCTGCAGTCACAGAATCAAAGCCAGCGCTTTGTGTGTCATTACCGCCTGAGCTGTGAAGGTTTCCAGGACAGCCTCGGCAGGGAGGGGCAGCCGCTGTCACCGGGGGGCCCCTTCCCTGCAGGGACAGGAGCAGCCCCAGCTCCCCTGCCCCGTGGTCACTTCCCTGCAGGCAGGGGCAGCGACACCTGCACGGCAAGATGCTCTCCTTTGGTAGTGTGGTGTCTGGGGAGGGACTGTCTGTCTCTAGTTGAGGCTACCCTGAGCTCAGGGCAATCCTCCTGCCTCAGCCCTCGAGTGCCGGGATGATAGGTACATACGCTGCCAAGCCTGCTGCCGGCGCCATGCTAGGTTCAGGGAAATGTGTGGTGCTGAGCGAGAGGGCAAGCTCTTCCGCAGGCTCCCCGCAGGACAGCGCAGTGCCCTGTCCCGACCACCCACCTGGGCCCGAGACCAAGCTGTCCACCTCCGACACGGTGCGGTCCCAGCTGCACCCCCCAGGCCCTCACCAAGATGACCCCCATGCCCCCAGGCCTGCAGGGGTCTGCTCTCCTAAATCCTTGTGACTTCACACAGCCATCTGGTCTCTGACAAAGGGCCCCAAAACCCACAGCGGAGGAGAGCCAGCCTCTCTAGCAGAGGTGCGGGGATGCCGGCCGCCCCTCTCCTCAGGTTCTGGTCTGAGATGAGAATGGATCAGAGAGCTAAGACACGCTTCACCCGCCGGCAGACATGGCGGGCAAAGCTGTCGCAGTCACAGGCGCAGCCACGGCTTCTCAACAGAGCGGGGACACAGGAAAGAGCTCCAAGAGCCAGCAAATGGGGTTGGGTCAGATTCAAGAGCTTCTGCACAGCAAAAGAAACACTAATGGGGTGAAAAGGAAACCTACAGAATGGGAGAAATACCTTGGCAGCTAGTCCTCAGCTGGAGGACTAAGGTCTAGAACATATAAAGAACTAAAAACAAACTGGACCTCTCAAATGAAAGACTCAATCAAAAACTGGGTGGTCAGCTAGGCAAGGTGGCACATGCCCGTCATCCCAGCACTCGGGAGGCTGAGGCAGGAGGACTGCCGTGAGTTTGAGGCCCCCCTGGGCTACACAGGAAATTCAAAGCCAGTCTGAACTACAATAAGACTGTGTCTCAAAAAATATACAAGATAAATAAAAAAATTGGGTGGTCATGGAGAACAAACATTTCTTAGACAAAGTACAGATGGTGATAAATACAGGCAGAATCGCTCCACATCGCCAGCCACTAGAGAGATGCAAATTAAAACAACACCGAGATCCCGCTTCACCCAGAAAGCATGACACCGTCAGGAAGCCCAGTAGTGGCCAGGGCTGGGGAGGATGCAGGGAAAGGGAGCCCCTCTCCCACCGATGGGACAGACGCCAGGACAAGCGCTGAGATCAGTGTGGAGCCTCCTGAGAAACAGGGCTGGAAATCCCATCCCGCCTGGTGTCTCCCCAAAGTTAAAGACATCGTCCTGTTGGGATTCACACACGACTGTGTGTGTATACACAAGAGCTAGCTCCCGGGGTAGCCTGTGAGCCAGCAACAGGCGAGTGGGGAAGGACACGTAGCCACACAGAGCGGAGCACGCAGGGCCACAAGCTGGACCAACCCGAGTCGCCTCTCGGGGGGGAGACGGGTGCACCTTGGGAACATAATGCTAAGTGAAATAAATGACACCGAGCTTAAGTACTGGAAAAACCTAGAGGGTAAATAAGGAGCAAGATAAAAGACAGATAACAGGCAGTGGGGAGAGAGATGGTTCTCAAGTGGGCAGGGAGCAAGAGGTGGGGGAGGGGAGGACAAGGGAGATGAGCTGGGTCCTGGCCGCTCCACATGTGGTGCGAGCGCTGTGCACTGCAGCGTGGGTGGGAGAGCAGACCAAGCCAGCCTGGGGGCGCACGCCTGTAGTCCCAGCACTCGGGAGGCTGAGGCAGGAGGATCGTTGCAAGTTTGAGACCAGCCTGGGCTACAAAGTGAGCTCAAGGCCTGAACTGCACAGCAAGACCCTGTCTCACACACATACACACACACACACACACACACACACACACACGCAGAAAACCGCATGAGAAATCAAATAAGAAATCACCTGTGACTTTCGATGTGCTGGAGCTATGCGCGTTGTTAGATGTGCTACAAGGCAGCACGTTAGGCCGACAGGTAGGCACCTCAGGGGTTTACTGTATCTACCGCACACCTGCCGTGCCCACCCAACAGCCGCTGTCCCACAGAGCAACAAATGACAGCTGCCACGTGCACCCAGCCGGCATTTCATAAATGCAACCGTCAGCCACCAGCAGCGTCCCGAGGCTGGTTGCTCCGTCTCCTCCTCCTCCTCTTCCTCTCCCTTCCCCTCCCCCTCCGCCTCCCTCCTTCTCCTCTTCCTCCTCCTCCTCCTCTTCCTCCTCACAGACTTGTTTGCCTGCTGGTCACCCGTGCACACACACACACACACACCCTAAGCTGACCCAACACCCTTACCCTCAGAGCCTCTCTCTGTCCTGACGAGCCAGCTCTGTGAAACGCAAAGATACCATGGAGAACAAACGCCAGACAGGTGGACCGACAATCCAGACGCCACACTTCCGAGACCAATGTACAGGTTTCGTGCAATCTCAACTCAAAAGACCCACAGCATCACTGACAAATCTAGAGAAAACAACTGTAAAATTCATATGGAGCCAACAGACCCAGAGGGGCCAACGCTGTCCTGGGCAGCTTAGCAGAGCAGAGGGCATCATCACCCTGACTTCAGGTGACCGGGCAGCTCAGTACCGACACCAAAACCGAGCTCAGGCCTGATGCCCAGAGGAGAAGGTGCAGGAGCAGCGCCAGGCACAGAGGGGCAGCCTGTTCAGTCCGCGGGCGGGAAGACGGGCTGTCCACTCTGGACAGGAACCCCGGCCCACGTCTCTCTCTGTGCATGCAACTAAAATCCAAACGGTCAAGGGTCTGAACATCAGGACAGAAACACTAACCTGCTGGAGGACAGGACAGGGAGAGCGCTTGCCACGGGCACAGACGGGGACTTTCCCAGCAGAACCCGATGGCAGGAGAGAGAACACGGAGAACCAGCTCAAGGGTTGGCGACTGTCTACAAAGCTCCTGCACTGCGAAGCCAACAACCGAGGGAAGAGATGACCTCAGGAGTGAGAAAAATTATTTTTTGGCCTGCTATTCCCTGGACAGAGCAAAAGATCTAGAATACATAGAGAACTCAAAAATTAGACCCCCCCCAGATAAAAGACCCCATCAAAACATGGCAACTGGAGTGAGCAGATTCTTCTCGGCAGGAGACATGCAGAAGGCGGTGAATATGTAAAGCGTCACGCAGGCCACGAGAAAGATGCAAATTAGAACAAGCCCTGGAGCCCGACTTCCCCGGAGGGCACGCACCATCACGGTCAGGAAGCCCTGGCGAGGATGCGGGGAAAGGGAGCCCCTCCCGCTCCGCCGATGGAACAGACGCCAGGACAAGCCCGGGAGATCAGTATGGAGACTCCTCAGAAACTAGGGCTGGAAATTCCACTCCCGCCTGGTGTCTTCCCAAGAGGGTCAAACTGTCCTGTTCCAGGGATCCCCGCCCGCTGCGGGTGTAGCACCGAGGCTCACAGCAGCTCAGCCTCGGAAGCGGCCCGAGGTCCCTCAGCTGCACCGCTCTGCCCTGGAGAAGGACGAAGCCGAGTGGTCTGCAGGAAGGCGGTGCGGCTAAGTGAAGTCAACAGGCGCTCGGCTTTAAACACCGCACGGCTGCTCTCCCATGGAAACCCCCATACAAGCACAGAGCAAAATAAGAGTGACAATGGAAGGAAGGGGGCTGTTTTCCAATGGGAAGCGGAAGGAGGAGGGAGCCACGGGCAGGCCCCACGCCCACTCCCCACCAGAGCTGCACAGGAGGGGCTAAAAACCATTAAACACAAAGACACACAGCTACCTCTGCGGCCAATGACAGACACCTGGACACCTCCACCTGGGTTTTGGCCACACAAGGGAAAGCAGCCTCTGTGTCACAGTATTCATGTAAGAGTTCAGAGAGCTTGGCATCTGCTGTGAGGATTGTGATAAGGGAAAGGACAGCAGGCCTGGAGGCGCAGCCTGTTACCCCAGCACTCGGGAGGCTGAGGCAGGAGGATCTCTGTGCTCCTGGTGAACCAGGGCTCCATACTGAGTTTGAGGGCGGCCTGAATGACACAGAGACCCTGTCTCCAAAAGCCAACGCCAGAGCAAAGCACCAGCAACAGCAGAAGCCAAGGACAAAGGCGCAGTGACCAAGTCACTTACTCCTGAAGGACCCCACTGCTCGCTCTGCTCTGGCTGGGCCATGCGGAAGATTCACTTGATTAAAACTCGGTTTTCTCTTTGCTGCAGGGCTCGGCAGAGGCGAGGCTGTTACATGAGGTTCAGACGCGGCCTTTCTTCCGCAAGCCGGGGCTCCGGCCGGGTGCGGGGAGCCCCCTCTGGGGCCCGCCTCACCCTGGGCGCGGCTGGCGCGGTTCACACTCAGCCAGCAGCCGCGGTGACTGCGATGCCCAGCGCCATCCAGCGCCCTCGGGTCGGAGCCGCGCAGTGTGGACGGGGAGCTTGGTCACGGCCCGGGCTGAGGCTGCAGGGGCCCCGCGGGGCTTGGGGCTTCTCGGGGTGCAGAGTGGACGCGGGCGCCAGGGGCGGCTCCGCGGGCTGGGGACCCTCCCGTGTCCCTTGTCTCCCGGGCCGGCCGCGGGTCCCTCCGGAGCCGGGCACCGTGCGCCCCGGCGCCCCGCCGGCCAGGGTCTGGGGACCCGGTATGTGGCGCGACACACACATGCGCAATCCGATGTCAAGCAGGGGCCTGGCACGGATGTGGACCGGGTTAGGACCCTCCCTCGCCCCTGCACCTCGCTGGCCCAGCCGCCGCCGCGGAACCCTGGGCAGGTGCCCGGGATGCGAACGGCCCCAGGAGCCGCGGTCTCCGAGCACGAGGCGCGGAAGTCCAGCCGCCCCGGCCCCCTTTTTTTATTTATTCTGAGGCAGGATATCCCCAATTCGCTGAGGTGTCCCAGCTGGGATCAAACTTGCGGCCCTCCTGCCTCAGCTTCCCAGCGAGATCTCGGGCGCGCGCCACCCCGGCCCGGCCCAGGCACGTGGAGCCGGCGCTGCGTCTCCGGGTCCCGCGCCCGACCCGACCGCCCGCACTCACCGCGCCGCCCGCGCCTGCGCGACCCGGACCCGGACCCGGACCGGGTGGCCCTGCGACCCAGCTCTCAGCCCGGTGGTCGCCCTCGGACCCGCCGGTGGAACGTGGGTCCCAGAGCCGATCGCGCTGACGCGCCGCTTGGCTGACTCACTGCGCGCCAGGGCGCAGGACGTGGTGAGCGAGGCCGAGTCAGCGCGCTCTCCCAACCGGGCGCGCGGACTTTCCGGACCGCGCTCTTCCGCCGACCCCCGCCCCCGCCCCCGCGCCGAGAGGCTCGGGCGGGCGGGACTCCGCCGGGCCAGGCCGGCTTCCTCCTCCTGCGTCTAGCTAGAGCCGCGCGTGCAGAAAGGTCCTTTGCAAGGGTCCTTCCCACGTGTTCACTGCTGTTACGCATTCAAATGAGAGGAAAATTCGACCAAAACAAATGGGTTAAAGTATTTATTAGCCCATAAGCAGTGGTGCAGCCTGTCATCCCAGCTCCTGGGGAGGTCGAGGCAGGAGGGTTGCAAGGCTGGGTCCCATTTGGGCACCTTAGCTGGATCTTGTCTCAAAAGAAAAAAATAAAAGTAGCTCAGGGAGAAGACCTTGGCTCAACCCCTCTCCCAGGTACAAAAAAAATTGTTTTAAAGCTGTGCTGTCCTGTTTCTCACAAAAGACAAAGACTGAATATTCGGAATATGATGCTCTTTTCTGGAAATACACACACACACATATATCTCACAGTAATATGCTACCTAAAGATTTTTTTTGTGAAAAAAAAAAAGGTTGAAGAGCCCCAAAACCACAGGTTTTTTGTCACCTCAGAGCAGTGTTAACACCAAGTGAAAACGGGCCATGAAGAGAACATTTTGAAACAAATACAAAATGTTCCCATTGTGTTTTTTCTTTCGCCTCTTTCCTTACTGTTTTCTTGCTTCGTTATCCGTGCTCTACAAAAAATCCTCTGAAAATTTAGAAACGATTTGACGTCTCCTTTCGGTTTCTCTTTTGCCACCTCCTTTACAGTTCCCAGAACTAAAGGTAAAATACAATAAAAAATAAAACAGAAATCTGAGTAAACAGGGCAGAAGGACGAGCTGTCGCATGATTCATTAAAAGGCCCCGGCGGAGGGCGCCGTGCAGAGTTCGGGAAGCGCGTCCTGCAGTGGGAGGTGACAGCAGCCGGGGCGGAGGCCCCGTCCCCGCGGGAGCCGACCCGGGCAGGGGGGAGGCCCGAGGAGAACCGGGGAGAACCGAGGTGGGCCGCGCCCGTTCTCCGGCTCAGCCGGGTTGGGCCCGCGCACTCTTTTAAACAAGCCTTCGGGGATTGAGAGGCCGGAGCGCCGGTCCTCCCCGGGAGAGCCACAGGAGGGCCCGCCTTCACCCGATCGGCGTCAGGAAGGAAGGTCCTCCGCTAGAGCAGGAACCGGCCGGAGGAGCGGGCCTTCCGAGGCCGGCTCGCTGCGTAGCGCCGGTCCGAGGTGCGCAACCCTCCCACCAGGCTCCAGTTACCCTTCTTTAGGGCGTGTACACCCCGCGTCTCCCTTCTCCGCCATCCGTGGGCGGACCTGGGCACCTGCAGTCTCCTGGAGCAGCTCAGTGATTTCAGTCCAAGCGTTTTAAAGTGCGAACGCACAGAGCCTTCTGGGGTCTGGAAGGGCAGGGCTTCATGTCAGGGCAGGACTCAGGAGCTGCGCGCTCACATATGTGTTGGCGCTGTTACAGCTGAACACACGTGCGGGCTGTGCTGCGTCTCGCGCATGACTGAACTGAGAAGGAGGAGACACCTCAGGGGGCAATAGGCCACCGCTGAGGCCACCTGGAGACTTTTTGGGTCGTCTCCTTAGTTAGCATCCTCGGTTGCTTGAGGGGTCCTTAAACCCCTCCCCAGGTCCTGCTCAGGTTCCCTGCGTTTTCCGCTCTAACCCCCTCTTTGTTTGAATAATTCGCCGCCCAGGGACCTTGTCTGCCTCAGCCCTCAGAGCCCAGAACGCTGCCGAGGGTTTTGGTCCCCCAGGAGCCCTAAAGATCAGGCCGCTGGTCTCATCTGCTTGGGCCGTGGCTGTGTACTCATCTGGGAGCCTGGGCTCTAGGCCAGGCCTGGACACATACCTATGATAAACGAAGGATCTACCGAAGGGCCCCGGGGCGCAGCCCTGAGAACCCTTTCTGTCTCCTCCTGGGGTGAAAGGCTGCTGTCCTGAGAGCTCTGAGGGCTGCCTCCTGACATCGCTGCCTGTGCGGTGACCGCAGAGTTTAAAGGGAGCTGGAAAATTCTAGGAGGGGTGACAGAAAAATAGGGGACTCTTTCAACTTAAGAAAATGCACTAGAGTGAAAGATGCGTGGCCAGGAGCCCCCACGTCCTCCCCCAGCTCCGCAAGACCCCTCCCACTGTCCTGGCCACGTCCTCAGCGCTCTCTCCTGGGGGCTTCAGCCGCGTTGTCCCTGCTGCCTCGGTGTCCTGAATCGATTTCAAATGTGTCCCTTTCCCGGTCACTTCGACTTTGGGGAGGAGCCGGAAGTCGCATGGTGCCAGATCCGGGGCTGAGGGGGGTGAGGACCCAGCATTTGTTTCAGGAGCTGCCTCTGTGCTGCACAGTGGTGGGCAGCACATTTTGGATCACACTGCGTGAAGACCCTCAGGAGAGAGGACTCCAGAGCTGCTGTGGACGGTGGCGGGGCAGTGGGCTAAGTGCGTGTGAGGCAGGGGAGGATTTTGGAACTCCGGGCAATGTGCCTCTTACTCTAATAATTAAAGGCAGGTTTTTAAAGCATTGACCACATTTTCTGACCACATCCAGTACTGCACAGCTTTTCTTGGTGAGCGAGGGGTGACCTCTCCCTCCTCTTTGTCCATCGCCAACCGGGCGCTGGGCGGTTAGAAGGCCAAGGGGTGCGGGAATGAGCTCAGGACCCCAAATGTCACCTGTGGTCCTCAGCAAGATCAGCCTCGTGCCAAGATGACGCACTTGCAAATCAAAAGCTTAATTCACTGAAGAACCACAGCGACAGCCTCGGTCTTTTCTAAGAAACGCGTGTTCAGTTTCCATTCCCAGTAGGTTTCCACCCTTCGGGTCACACTCACCGCCAGAAGCCCTGCCCCACTCTCAGGGCCCAGGTGCAGGGGGTCCGAGCGGTCACCCGGCCCCATGTCTGCTTGGGGAGCAGCCTCAACACGCGCTGCAGCCCCCTGGCGGGAGGTTGGTCTCAGTTAGTGCCTCTGACAAGTGGGATGTGGCGGCCTGGGCCCGGCCCCTGCCCCTGTGCCAGCCTGTGTTAGTTTTCGCTGAATCACTAGCTTCCTTCAGGTCACCACTCCAGACTGTTAAACCCTTTGTGTTCACAGTGTACCTCGGCCACGTTCCTCGAGGGGGTCAGTACCTGCGTTTAACACTCATTCCCTCCTGACCCCCCC
>PVLA01018713.1:0-13883 GCA_004027455.1 Hydrochoerus hydrochaeris
GGATCAGCTCTATCAGGAGAACAGTGCAATCCTGTTTGGAAATGTGAACACCACTGTGGGTATTTTGTGCCTTTGTTTCCCTGGATTTTTCTATCATTATTGTACAAATGTAGTTCAATCTGATCATACAGGTTGACATGTATTCCCCAGACAAGAGGATAAAGTGAAATTTTAAATTAGCAGAAACTGACCTCAGTGGTTAGACATTAGAGTTAGGATTAGACATAATAAGTATTTCTGTAATATATCTTTTAATGTCATCTCTGTAAAAAAAGCTTCAGGTTTGTCTTTTCAATTGAGTGATGTGATTCACCCTCAGAAGGCTTCAAACTATTGGAAATTTCAGCTTTTTAACTGAGGAGCTTCTAAGACATCTAGGACTTATTAGAGTACTGACTACCTGCATATTTGTGTGAGCATATGGAAAGAGTTCAAAAAGTTTAATAGAGCATGACAATCACTAGATAGAGCACCTGGGGTGCACTCAAGTAGAATGGGGAAGGAAATAATGCAGGGGAAAAATGAACAACTCATATGGGATATTTTGTGATTAATTTTCCTATTTAAAAATAAATTTTGGGCATATTTGATTTTTTTCATGATATCAATTATTGCTTTAAATCTATGAAGATGATTCAGTACTCTTGAATATGACAACCTGCAGAACATTGGAAAGATTGTGTCTCAATACGGGTAATTTTGTGAATCTTTTCTTTCTGAGGAAGTGTTTCTGCTTGCTATAGACCTTTTTTTGTAAAATGTTTCCTTTTTCTCCAGCAATGATTTAAAAGAGTAAGATAATCATTCCTACATATGTAGAAGATCTGTGAAGGGAATTCTTAGCTAATAAAGATGAGTGCTTTGTGATGGTTACTTGTGGTGTGTGTCATGATGAGTATGAATCTCCAACAATTTTAAAGCTCTGCACTTCTTTGTGGATACCTGGTTTATAGCACATGGCAAATGACTCAAATTGTATGTGCTGGACAACAACCATTATGACATGGGTGGAATAATAAGGGTAAAACGAGGCTCTTAGTTTCTGTGCATGACAAAAAATGTTAGCCATTGCTTTGGGATTTTGACCTCAGATTTGCTCGTGCTCTCAGAATCAAATCTTCAACTTTCCAGGGGGGAATCTTCAGCAAAGCCTGAGATGCAGAAGCCATGCACCAGGTGTAATCTCATATGTCCATGCTTCCTCACCACAGGAAGTCACATGTAGACATGTCTTTCTTAATAACCTAGGTGTCTTCAAACACAAAATATGACAGTAGATGTCTAAGCATCAGGAGTGTCAAGTGGAGTACCTTACTCTGGAAAGATTAGTAAGCCTCAATTGATTACCTTTGAACCATTGAGAAGGAAAGGGCTATTATGGAAAATTTACCATGCTAAGTCCTTGCCTCCTCACAAGGAAGGGAGGGAGGGGCTGCATGCAGTTCTCATTCTGCCCTCTTGGGGAGATTAGTTTTCATAAGTCTGGATTCCCTTGTGATGTAGTGTAGTCAGGCAACATTGTTGGATATTTACTGATATCATAGGAAGTGTCAGAGACATCTAACCCTGCTAAATTAAATAATGGTTTAAATATGAGATCACAAACAAATTGTAACCTTCACGTTGAGCTATATTACCATGATAGTGAATTCCAAAATTAATGAGCACACCATCAGACTTCCAAAGTCATTTTAGGATATTTAAATATCTCATAAGAATTTTTTAAAAGCTTATCATAAGTAAATTTTTAAACACATTTTAACATTTTCTATGATGAACATAATTGTTAGGACCCTTGCCAGGCATGTGTAAACTACTGTCTTATATCTAGAGTCATGTGATAAATGAATAAACTGTTGAATACATTACCTTCTATATCTTATAGTGCTAAAATTTGGATGTTATAGGATTTTAAATAATGGAAGGTTAAATAATGTGGAAAAGAACAACTTGCAAAGGGGCTGTCTGTTAGAAACACAAACTGATCTCTTTGAAATAAGCAATTCATATGCACATGCAGTTTTTTATAACTGGTATCACACTCACAATCTCACATTACCAGGCAGGCACAGTGCTGCTGAACTATATTCCAGGATTGTAAAAGAATTTTTTATGTGAGTGCAGAGAGAGAACCACCATTGGTCATGTAATCATTATACATCATTGATTGATACTTACTGCACATTTTTGAAAAGGGCATGCTAAATGACACACATTGTGCTTTTTATAGATGTTTCAGATGTGGTTTCCATGTTTTTGAAACTGTGTCTAGTGAGTGGCCTATGGCATAATGCTCATAATTTTCAATCCACGTGTTTGTTCTTGATACATATTTATATGGAATACATCTATTTCCATTCAGAGATACTTTCTGTGGTACATTATGTTAGAAATCCTATTAAATTTTTGTTGGAAATATAATTTTTTCACGACAAACCCTTATCTGAAACAATACATTTGTATGTATTCCAACTTATACTCTGATAATTTTATTTTGTTTCTTGTGTGTTTTATGTGTCCATTGCCATCATTGTAGGATGGTTTTTCTCTTGATTTTAATGTATTTAATTACATTAATTACTCAATGATGCCTCTACTATTTTTAAGTGTTTCTTCTCTATTGTTGGTTAGAATCTTCACAAATATAGAGCAATGAAATATCCTGTTTTCTGTGGGGCGATTGGCATTATATATATTGCAGCAGCTTTCCCTAGTTCTCTCTGGGAACTCAGGTCCTAGAAGCTCAGGAACGCACCTGTAATGAGGACGGCAAGCCATAGGCTCAAACTTCCCAAAGGCTGCAGTGCAGAGTGAGGAAATGCACTGAGCTCACAGCCACACTGATGAGCTTCACTCTGCCCTGTGGTCAGTAAAGTTCAGAACATACATTGCATTTAATATATTTTGAAGCATCGATTTTGAGTATCTGAAATAATTCAATATGTACATTCATTGTCATGGATTGTGAAATAATTATTTAAGCTGTTTATTGGAAACAGGTTATTTAAAATTTGTGATTTCATATCTCATTCTAAGAGTAGTCTTAATTTGTTTCTGCTTTTCATTTCTAACTTCATTCCAGTATTGTGTAAGAACCTGCTTTGTATGACTTCCACTCCATTGACAATGTTACCTTCTGTATTGCTGCTTTGAACATGGGCCACATGTGTAAATACTTCTTGGCTTGTTGTGAGGACATTGTGCTATCTCTTTCTGTGGTAAAACACTTGATAGAATCCATCTGGTATATTGGCTTGAGTTGTTATCTTGTTGATTTTATGTGTGACTTTAAAGATTGCTCTACCTTACTGAACTGTCAGTCACTGATAGAGTTGTTTTGAATTCTTACATATGTACTTCTAAAAGCCTGATGTTTCTCTTCCAATCCTGTTTCTGCTTATGTAGCTGATTGCTCTGTGTAGTGGGATATGTATTAAGGAATGAAATTTGTTTTTAAAGAACTGCTGATTGTACATGTGGAATAAAATCAAGCTAATGTATCTTCTTTAGATTTTGTTGTCTTAGTGACACCCAAGTATGTCTTTTTGCATAGCCTTCTTTTAATCTATCCTCCTCAGTGTGCACATAATTACCACTGCTCTGCAAGTGGTGAAAGTATTTGCCCATTACCTAAATTTCTAGCTATGAATCAGCTCTGACACCTGCTCTCTCAGTCCCTTGTAATGTGACCACTTCTCCAGAAAATATCACCTTCTCTCATGATAGGCTGGCTTGTTCTCCTTTTGGTGAAGTTAGCAATTCATGCCTGTTAGCTGTGGATTTCTTGCACTGATATTTCCATTTCACTACCTAATATGTATACTCCCTCACAATTTCATGTCTGATGACACAGAAACAGATATAAATTGATAAGTACCTGTATTACAATTTATTGTTTTATTCATTTAAAGAAAATGTTTATTATCGATTTTTTTCTTTAGATTTAGTCAAAACAGTGAGTGTCTCAGGTGTGTTCACAAAGTTTCATCATTAGGTCTTTGGAGTGGAATTAAAGTAACCAGATGATAAAATTCCTCTGGACAGAAGGTATTATTGCATGATTGTTGACAACTCTCCATTGGAAATTTTCCAATGTTTTCAATGTGTGCTTTTTCAGGGAGACTGTTCTTTTAGCTTCTTCCCATTAAGTTTTCAGAAACTACAGTAGCAATTTCACAGAGAAATATTTTGTACTCATTTCTCACTGTTGTTCACAAAGGCTTGCTTGTGAGTCAAGGTCAAAGTACTTTCTCATTTAGTCTCTTGGTCACAGTTTTGAACTGTTTAATTTCACTTGAAAAGGATCACCTGTTTTCACAGGTACCATAGTACAAAGCTTTTTCTAGACATTAGAATGAAGTAGCTTGTCTGTGGATGTTCATGAGCTCGATAGTAAAGGAGTTTGTGGAATTTAGGAGCTCAGTGTTGATTTAATAAATTTTATTGTTTTGTTCTTCCACAATTCAATATTGTTTGGTGATTTTCACAAGTGTGATTTAGAATTTCTTTTCAATTAAGTATTTCTTCTGAGTCAAATAAGATTTTTTATTTTAAGATTTGTGTTCATTGATCTTAACTTTGTATGTAAAAATCTTTGTATTGTGTTCCCAATCAATGTTTTCTTGTTTAATTACCATCTTCATGGATTTCAATTTCTTCCAATTTTCATAGATGCTTGATTTTCTTCTGAGGAAACTTTTTGATTAACTGAGTGTATTTTACTATACATTGAACAGCAATTTGTGTTTATCTTTCCCATTTCAATAGTTCACCAATGCACATAGGTGAGGGGATTGTACAGTCCAAATTTCTAAGGACACACCTGTCTCTCTGAAAGTAAATGAAGCACATTGTGCTTCTTTCCCAAGGGCATGATATCAGCTCAATCATGAAACAATATTCTATTTTCATGTGGATGCACTGGAGATTGTCTTCCTTTCCTGAGATACATTTGTCCACTGATACAAATGTTGAAATTTGAATGTTTTTCATGTTTATTATGCAAAATGTTTCCATAGAAAAAGTACTAAATGTTTGTAGGCTTTTTTTCTAACTTTCATGTACAATTGTTGAATAAATCAAAGGAATGTTTAGCTTGTTTCTTTTTGGTATTGGAAAGTGAACTCAGGCTCTTGCACCTATCAGTCAGGTGCTTGTACTACCAAGTTACATTCCCTGGTGCAAAGGCATGATTTGCAAATTTAATTTTCATTTGGTGAGGGAGTTTGATGAATGGCCTCACTTTGTAGTGTGAACTGTACTTATTACATAACTAAGGCTGGACACTGTACGCATGGGCAATCCTGAAATTCATGGTAATCCTCTTACATCAGCCTTTCAAGTGCTGGGAGAAAAGGCGTGTATTATCCCACTGGACTGAACACTTCCTTCTGTATTTAGTTACCAGCTACATTGCTGTACCTGGATTTTCATTGTATTTCAAGAATTTCATATATATTCTCTCCCACATTATCTTCCTTTGCACCCAAGTGTAGAATCTCTAGTATTCAAGTACAAGAAGATAATTTGGTGTCCCTGAGCTATAGGTTTATAAATTCCCTTTCCCTAATTTCCTTGTAGATGGGATGGTCAAATTATCCCTTATTTTCATTAAATTTTAGTAATTCTTAAATCTCTTTTGTATTCAACTGAAAATCTAATAAACAAGTTTCAAAGCTATAAATGCTGTCTAGAAAGAAAGATGATCTCAATGTTATGAATAACCAGGTGTTTTGTGAATAGTGGTTTGTAGGCTTCCTCTTTGAACTCTGTTTTAAAGTCTGTGAAAAATAAAGTATAGGTGGCCTTGTAGGACAAGCCATGCTACAGTTCTGGGATTGCTAGCATGAGTGTTACTGAGTGACTGTATAATATTTGAATGTACTTAAGTTCAATGAAAATTACATGCAGTTAATACTTGAAAGAATGACCATCAGTTAGACTACTTATGACCAGAGCTGAGAAATATCAGGTTGTGTGTGTCTCAAATTCAGGATGCTTGTAATTATTTAGGAGACAGTGACCTTTGATGATGTAGCTGTGAAGTTCACCCCAGCAGAGTGGGATTTGCTGACTCCCTTCCAAAAGAAGCTCTACAGAGAAGTGATGTGGGAAACATATATGAATATTGCAGTGACAAGTAAGAATGAAAAATTTTATTTATTTATACTAGCAGCATTAATTATTGCTCAGTGATATAGTTTAACATAATTGATAACCATAACATTTGCTTAGATATCTCAGGCCTGATTATATTATACCATGAATATAACAGAAACTAGTGATTTTTTAATGTAATGTAACAGTGAATTTTTTTATTTCTATGTCTGCAATACAGGAAGAATGTGTCATAATCAACAAATTAAAGAAGAGGACAAAAATTGCTCAAGAAATCTAAGGTGATTGACACATAAGAGAAAGAGAATATTTCTTAAGTGTCAGTGTGTGAGCATAAATATAACAAAAGAACTTAAAATGTGATCATGTTACACTTCATTTGAGCTCAGAAAAATATCAAGATATGCATTTATTTTATTTTGTTTTATCTAGAAATACATAGAAAAGTATTTGAAATTAGGAATGACAGGTAGTGCTGATACTAGGTAATTATGTAAATAACTATGTAAATAATACAACTTAATGTATCAGCATAAAAATTGCCTTCAAGATCATCATGGAAACATAGAAGAGTAAATTTCAATACTGTGCTCTGATATGTAGGAAATGAGCTAATTGTGAATTTTGATAGAAACTCATCTTCAAATATCCTTGCATGTATACATGTGAATACTGAGACTTGCATGATCTAAAATTTTTTTTCACATAGATTCAATATTCAAAAGACAAATGAATGCTAGTGTTATAATTAGTGATTTGAAAATATTATTAAGTAATTTGGAAATATCTTAGAGAATATTGAGCTGTTCATGTTTAAAATTCCTCATACATTGATGGATACATAAAATATAAACATGGTAATCAATATTCAGAGGTCTGAAAAGTAAAATAATATGTTTCATATTGTTCCACCTGTACATCCATTGGTATATACTTTTCTTTTTTTACTTTTGAACCATTGCTTTATACCGTATTTCAGGTTGACTTTGAACTTACTGTGTACCCCATACTGGCCTGAAAGCAGAGTGATCCACCTGCCTCTCCCTCCTCATTGTTGAGTGGTTTGTACTGTGTCATTATGTGCAGTGATTCTCTCAGTATATAGTCAAATACAATAAAATCATCAAATGTTAGTGATGCACACAGTGTGTTGTTCAATGCAACATATGAAATGGCATTTGCATTTTCTAATATAAGAACCAACTCACAGTATCTAAGCTCTGGGAAGAGCCCGGATGCCCATCACTAGAGGCCTGGGTAAAGAAAATGTGGGATCAACTCAGCGTGGTGGTGCATTCTTGCAAGCACAGCATTCTGGAAGTTTGAATTAACAGGATGACTACTCGAAGTTCAGATTGAGCAAGTTCATGGCAAATAAGAATCTCTCTCAAAAAATAAACAATAGATCAGTAAATGTAATTCAGTCTAAGACCTATGTTTAACACTCTACTCTGAAAAATATTGTGCTATACAAGGAACCATGATGTCATTTCCTAAGAAACAAAAAGGGTTGGACCTTAACTGAAATAAATCTGACACAGAAATGGAAATATCACAGGTTTCTCTTAAAGGGGATATTAAAATCATATTTGAGGAGTAAAAATAAAGAGACATAATACAAGACCAGAAACCCTAACTTTCAGTAGATGAGAAAGATGACCAGGCTAAATAGATAAGGGGGAAAATAAAGACCTGAAAAGCTAAAAAAAGATCAATATTTGATAGTCATTTTTATCAGTCTCCCAAAACAATATTATGCATTAGAATCATATACCAATTTAAAATTGACAAATGAATGCTATCTTTTTTAGAATGAATAGTACTTTGAAAGATGTCCTGCAGGGCAATGAGTCAGGTAACCATCAGTATTACTTAGCAGGAATCAAACCTAATACTTCATCACAAATCTTGAGTGTTAATATGGAGCCCTTTCCATTGTGATTGATATCTTTCTTTGTATTTCTTTACAGATATGACGAAGACAATTATTTGAGAACTGAAGAGCATCAGTACAAAAGTAATGAAGACATACAGACCTGCAGTGATTTCCAGTCCTTTCAGATGCATGCATCAAGGAAGACTGGATTGATACACTGTCAATATGTGCAGTGTGGGGATCACAGCTCTGATCTTGGTGAACAAACTCACGTTGGGCAGAAAAAGCTTGTAGGTAAGAAAATTGTGAAAGCCTACACAATACCTAATAGTGTTCATATCCATGAAAGAACTCACAGTTCTGGGAATTCATATGTACAAACAAACTGTGAGAATATTGTTGGTTCTTTAAACCATATTGAAAAAGATGTTAGAAAATACAATGAAGAAAAACACTATATAACTGAGAAATGTGCGAAAGCATTCTCTCAGAGGAAGTCCTTTAAAAAGCATAAAAAACCTCACACTGGAAAGCAAACATATCAATGCAAGCAATGTGGAAAAGCATTGAGTACCCGCAATAGGTGTCAAAATTATAAAAAGATACACACTGGGGAGAAACGCTATGTATGCAACAAATGTGAGGAAGCATTCATGAGAGCCTCAAATTATAAAAGTCATGATAGAACTTACCCTGGGAAGAAACGCTTTTTATGCAACAAGTATGGGAAAGCATTCATCAGGGCTGTACATTGTAAAATACATGATAGAACTCACACAGGGGAGAAACCCTATGTATGCAACAAATGTGGGAAAGCATTCAGTTCAAACTCTGGTTGTAAAGTACATGAAAGAATTCACACTAGGGAGAAACCCTACATATGCAAACAATGTGGAATGACTTTCAGGCAAAAATGTAATCTTGTCACACATGAAAGAATTCACACTGGGGAGAAACCCTATGTATGCAACAAATGTGGGAAAGCATTCAGTTCAAACTCTGGTTTTAAAGTGCATGAAAGAATTCACACTGGGGAGAAACCCTATGTATGCAACAAATGTGGGAAAGCATTCAGTATAGCCTCTAATTTTAAAAGACATGAAAGAATTCACACTGGGGAGAAACCCTATGTATGCAACAAATGTGGGAAAGCATTCAGTTCATACTCTGGTGGCAAAGTACATGAAAGAATTCACACTGGGGAGAAACCCTATGTATGCAACAAATGTGGGAAAGCATTCAGTTCATACTCTGGTGGCAAAGTACATGAAGGAATTCACACTGGGAAGAAACCCTATGTATGCAACAAATGTGGGAAAGCATTCAGTTCATACTCTGGTGGTAAAATACATGAAAGAATTCACATGGGGGAGAAACCCTACACATGCAAACAATGTGGAAAGTCTTTCAGAGAAAAAAGTAAACTTGTTATACATGAAAGAATTCACACTGGGGAGAAACCCTATGTATGCAACAAGTGTGGGAAAGCATTCATGAGATCCTCAGATTATAAAATACATGATAGAACTCACACTGGGGAGAAACCCTATGTGTGCAACAAGTGCGGGAAAGCATTCATCTGTGCCACACATTGTAAAATACATGATAGAACTCACACTGGGGAGAAACCCTATGTATGCAACAAATGTGGGAAAACATTCAGTTCAAACTCTGGTTGTAAAGTACATGAAAGAATTCACACTGGGGAGAAACCCTACATATGCAAACAATGTGGAAAGTCATTCAGGCATAAAGGTACTCTTGTTACACATGAAAGAGTTCACCTTAAGTTGTGAGTTCAATCCTCGGTACCAAAAAAAAAAGAGTTCACAAAGGGGAGAAACCCTATATATGCAACAAATGTGGGAAAGCATTCATGAGTGTGTCACAATGTAAAATGCATGATAGACTTGTGAGAAACTATGTATGCAAAAAAGGTGGGAAAACATTCAGTACAGCCTCTGGTTGTAAAGCACGTGTTAGAATTCAGAGTGGAGACAAACTATGTATGCAAAAAATGTGGGATAGCATTCAATACAGCCTCTAATTGTAAAGCATAATAGAATTCACTCTGGGGAGAAACCATTTGTATGTAAGTGGTGTGAAAAATCTTTTATTCAAAGTGGTCAGCTTATTATACATGAAAGAATTCACACTGGGTAGAAACCATATGTATGTGAGCAATGTGGGAAATCTTTCAGTCAAAATGGTAACCTTATTATTCATAAAAGAACTCACAATGGGTAGAACCTCTATCGATACAAGCAATGTTTCAAGGCAGAAATGGTGAAAATAAAGGCTATTATCTACATAAGCAATTTGGAATGTCTTTCAGGTATAGTAGTAGCTTTTGTTTATATAAAAGAATTCACTGTAGAAAAACCCTATGTAGATGAGAAATGAGTAAATTGATTGCTTGGTAAGTTCTCACTTTATAAACAAAAGATTCCACACTGGGAAAAAAGCCTATGAATGTAAGAAATGTAGAAAAGCTTTCCACAACTACAGAGAATGTCAGTACATGAAAGATCTCATTTTGTGTAGTAATTCTATGCCTTTGAACAATGGTGGATAGCATTTAGTGCACAAAAATGCCATCTGATAGATGAATAATGCACACAAGGAATAAACCCTATCTATGTAGACAGTGTGGAAAAGATGTGCTGCAGTGTTTCCCTCTTACAAACATAAAGTTCCCTTCAAGCTGAGGAGTAACTGCATGTAAGAAATATTTGGTAAAGTTCAGCTGACAGAGCTGGTAACTTTCTGAGTGATGTCATATTGTGTCCCAAGCCTATGTAAGCAATGGGGAAAAGCATTCTGTATTCATGGTTGCTGTCAAACTTGTGAAAGTAATCACATTTAAGTGCAATCATGCATATGTATGTGACTAAAGTGAAAATACTTTCAAAATTTTTTCATGTAGAGGAGACCAATAAAAATAATGCAAAATTATACCTGTCGATAGTCATAGATTTTTTTAAAACACCCTCAAATATAGAGGTGTCCTAAAATGTTTTGCTCCATTTTTTATAAATCACACATAAACATCTGATCTGTTTGTTTGTAGTTTTAATTAATAATTAGTTTTTAAAGAAAATTTACGTCTGCTGAACCTTTTTTCCCATTTTTTAATCCACATTTTTTTTAATTCCCATTTTTTAAATGTGGAAAATCTTTCAGTCAATGTTGTAAGCTTTACCATAAAATTATTCACACATGGGAGAAACCTTATGTAAGACATTAAAAGAGCTCTGCTGATAATCCACATTTTCTAGTCACAGAAGGTCCCACAGAGGATAAACCTTACGTATGCTCTCAATGTGGAAAATCTACCCGCCAAAACTATAGCTTGGAAATACATCAAAGAATTCATGATGGGAAGAAACCCGATGGGGGTAAGCAATTTGGGAAAGCATTCAGTTCACACAGCCACTGACAAACACATGAAAGAACACAGAAGGGGGAGCATCTGTATGCATGCAAACAATGCAGCAAATGTTTCCATCACCAGTGATGATAGAGACATGAAAGAATTCACACAGGAAAGTAACCCTATGCATTCCAACAATGGAGCAATTCATTCAGTGCCCAAAAAAGTCCATCACATAAGGCAACCATGCACACAAGGGAGAAAACATGGGTATGCAGTCAGTGTGAGAAGGATTTCTTGAAAATTTTTCATTTTATAAATTCTAAATTTCCCACACACTGAGGAGTAACTGTGTGAAAAAGATGTATTGAGAAAATGTTTCCATTGACATAGATGCTAACCTACAAAATGCTGTCACATTGTGGCCAAAGCCTGTGTATGTGCTATGAGAAAGCACTCAGGATACATGGGTATGGTCAAATATGTGAAGCTCAGCACTATAGGAGAAAATGTACATATGTAAGGGACTATTTTGAAAATGCTTTACAAAGTACTCATGTAGTAGAGACCTGTACAAATACCATAAAAAATAATATCAACACATATTCATCAATGTTCCAGAGATCACATTTAAAGATGGAGACATCCCTAAGCACATGAATTTTGTGTTTCACTATCACACATAACTACCTGATCTCCTTGTCTGTTGTCTTATTATTTAAAAAATCATGCTTTTAAAGGATAATTCAAGGATTCTGAAGAATTTCCCCCACGTTATTGATCCATCAATAACTGTCTTCATAGATGACACCTATTTTTCTCACATTCTTTTCACTTGGATATGTGTCAATTTTTTTCTAGAAGGATCTACACAAGCACATTCAGAAGGGTTCATCAGATTATATGATATGCATATATGCATGTATGTATGTTTATGATAAGATACTCACAAAGCAAAAGCAAATTTTAAATATGTATAATTGCATTAGTGCCTTTTCTAGTACATAATGTAAGTGTTCATCTTTGGAAGGCATCAATGTGCATAATAGTTCTGAGTTCTTTATTGTTTCCAAAACATACCCTATTTATGTTTTTCCCCTATTTATTGCTCATCTCCATTTTTGAAAGATGTATGTTCCTACTGCCTATTACACATCATGTACTTTTAAAAAAATGTAGACACCTTCCCTCTTATATTGTCAGTCATTTATAAATAGCAGAATCCTAAATATGTAAATGAATCAGGATTTTACACTCGTTCCTAGAGTTCAAAGTAACATGCATGAAATAGGATTCCAAGAATAGGAATATTGAGTGATAGAAGTGGTGTCATATCATGACACCAGGAAGAAAGTCACCAGTGTACAATAAATAAGGTGATAATCACAAGTGAATGAATTAATGCAAGAGAATTGTAGCATTTGATTTCTACTTTTTGTCTTTGAAATGGTCTTACTATGAAGTTTGGGCTCACTTTGTAGTCCAGGCTGATCTTGTACTTGCAGAAATCCTCCTGCCTTAACTGTGCGAGTCCTGGGGTTACAGGCATGACCACCATGCTCAGGTTGTAGCATTAGGCTTACCTAGCAAAAGTTTCATGCAGGGATTGTAATATACCACTTTTTCCCCTTTCTGTCCATTGTTTGGGTCATGGTACTGCTAAATTCTCTTAGTCTCCCTCTAGGTACATGTTCTACAGTGGCATTTCAGCAAGATCTTATGTTATTAAAATAAAATTCAGAAATAAATGTTGACCAAGTCAAAACTATGACTCATTCTCATTAGCATAGATAAATCTAATGTCACTTGGATGCATCATAGATCTCAATTTCATCAGATAGCTATCACGTGATGTCACAACCCAACAAGGAAGTTAAGTGCAAGGCAGGATGAAATATGCAGAGAAATACAGCACATTTACAGGATGCTGATTACACCGTGTTTACTATGTCAATTTCTGTATTTAGTACCATTGTAGTTGTTTTCTATACACATTTTTCAATATATTCCAAAATCTTAAATTTTCCAGGTCATCTTCACAAGGACATTTGCAATATACCTAACTGTTTCCAGAGAATATGGAGGCCGTTTTCATGGAGTGCTTTTTAAACTTGTTTTACAAACATGAATGTTGACTGAGGTAGGACTTGATTGAATGGAAATAATACAGAAATTTGAGGATAAATTCAATGTGTGCTTTACCTAAAAAGTAGGCAAAAATGTGTATTGTTCCTAAATAATTATGCAAAAATGCACACAAAAGAAACACAAAACACAGAAGGCTGCAGGACATAGGTGTTGATGGAACATGGCAATATGAGCTCCTGGACCAGGGGCGGTCTTCCTCTAAGGTCAGCCTATCTTAGGGTGGAAATAAAGCTCGGGTCCTGGCCTGACTCAGGATGAGAGGAGATCAAAAATTATAGACCTGAAGATGCAATGGAAATTTTGGTGGTAATCTATTGATGTCAGTCCTCCAATCATTTTATTTACAATGCTGAATTCAAAATTGGAATT
>PVLA01018714.1:0-13882 GCA_004027455.1 Hydrochoerus hydrochaeris
TGGTGTGGGAAGTGTGTGTGGTGTGAAGTGTGAGGTCTGTGGTGTGGGAGGCGTGTGTGTGATGTGAAGTGTGAGGTCTGTGGTGTGGGAGGTGTGTATGGTGTGAAATGTGAGGTCTGTGGTGTGGGAGGCGTGTGCGGTGTGAAGTGTGAGGTCTATGGTGTGGGAGGTGTGTGTATGGTGTGAAGTGTCAGGTCTATGGTGTGGGAGGTGTGTGTGTGTGGTGTGAAGTGTGAGGTGTGAGACGTGATGTCTCGAGAGCACACAAATCCCGCGCTGTCCCAGGCACCCTGCACCAGGCCCTGGGCCACCACCTGTGCTCAGGGTGCAGACCCCTCTCAACTTCTCAGCACGACAAGACTCTAGAAGGGACCAGCACACGCCTGATGGTGGCCCTGTGTTCTGCTGGGCCCTGCAAGTGCCCATCCAGTGGCTTCTGGGCTCACTGGAGGCTGTGAGGGGAGCCTGCGGAGCGTGTAGGACCTGTGACCCACCGGAGGGGTCATCTCAGGGACCATTCTCGGTCCTTGGTGAGGTGAGGGTGACAGGTGTGCTGGTGCAGAGTGCAGGCCGAGGGGTGGCAACAAGATGCCTGCCTCCGAAGCAGTGCGCAGCAGCAGACAGGCCAGAGTGACCAGACCCCTCGGGACACTGCCCTGCGACTCTAGGCCGCCACCTCAAAGTGCAGCGCATCGGTGCGGCCGTGCCCCGGCTGACCCCAAGAGAGCTTGGGGTGCTGACCCTCTGATTCCCGCCACCCTGCATCGGTGTGAACTGCTTCCTGAAGCCCAGCAGGTGGCAGCCCAGTGGCAGAGCCCGGCAGGCACCCTGGCTGGAGGGGACCCTTCCTGACACAGCCACGTGCACCTGCAACATGCCCACCCTCTGGCTCAGAGGGACAGATGGAAGCCGAGGGCCACGGGACAACCTAGAGCCAGGTTACAGGGTCTTCCGAGGCCTGGGCACTGGACTACCTTAAATCCACAGCTCAAGTAGATCCATAAATAGGGGCACAGAGAGGGTGAACTGCCGGGGTCGGCCACACAGCTGCTGGCTTGAAAGGCAGAGGAACCTGCCACAGCCTGTGTGCTCCATGGTGCTGTCACCACACCACCAACCACTGTAGGGTCACAACTCACAAGCCTCTGTCCTCCTGGGCCACCAGCGCTGCCCCTGCACTGCATGACACACTCATACACCGTCACGCACGGCGAGGTCTGACACTCATTGGGCTGTGACTTGGGACGGCGCAGGGCTCTAGGCCACAGGAAGCTTCTCAGAGACAAGACGCCAGCCCCGCACAAGCCAAGGAAACAAGCGTGGAAGTGGCCGAAGGCTTTCAACAGCAGACTCGTGCATTTGGAGTGGACGGGGGAGTATTACTGGGCTGAAAACAAGGAACTGAATCCCAACACACATCGCAGTGTGGGTGGTTTCGCTCAGTCGTCTCCGAGGCGCAGACTCCAAGACAGAAAGCAGGACTGGGCAGGGGTGGGGGTGACAGACGTGTTTCCCGGGGACAGAGTTTCAGGCTGGAGAGATGAGGAAGATGGAGAGACGACCTGAGGCGATGGTTACATGGAGGTATTTAATGTCCCTAAACTGCACTTGGTACATTTTACATTATGCAAATGGTACATTTTACGTTATGAGGCGTTTGCAAGCATTAAAATAAATTAAGCAGAGAATTTAAGGCCATGTAAGCCCCGGGGCGCTTTCCTCATTGCTTCTAGGGCGTGTGTTCTGGGTTTGGCCATTCCTGTCCAGGACCTGGGAGAGACCTGAGTGTGGCCGGGGGACGGGTCCAGCTGGGGCTCTGGAGAAGCAGAGGTAAACACTCAGGAGGCTGGGGACGGGCACGTGGGCAGTGAGAGCCCAGGTGGACACCCGAGGTCCCTCTGTGTTTGGGAGCAGGGCCTGCTGGGCCACCTCCAGCCAGGGCAGCGGACCGTGGGGAGGGTGTGGTGTGCGCCCCCTGCAGGGTGGGAGGCCAGGCTTGCTCACCACCTCTAGTTGCCAGTTCAGCACCTGCACAGGGACACTGAGCACCTCACTGCTGGCTGCTGTCCGAAGTGTGCCCAGGGCCAGCACAGAGCCCTGTCCGTGTGTTCCATCTCTCATCTGCACCTCTGATGGATGCTGTGGCCTTCCCCTGCCCTGTCACAGTCTCTGATGGCTAGAGCTATACTGTCACATCTCTGGAGCCCACGGCCCTGCACCCCAAGCACTGGCAGGATACTGGCCTCCTTGGCTCTGGGCACCAAACAACCCCATTTCCAGCAAGCCAGGTCAGGGACGACAGTGTTCCAGGCAGCAGGGGCCAGGGTCATGAGGCCCTTGGCACTGCCACCCTCTCTGAGGGCAAGCCTTTGGCAAGCTGCAGGTCAGGCAACCAGGGTCTCCTGCCATGGCTCCTTCAGGGTCTTGAGCAGTAGGTCCAGGCTGTGGGCAGTGCCCAAGTGCTGTGTGGTCAGGCTGGAGGCTGGGAGGGCATCTTGGCCTCCCGGGCACACGGAGCCTCCAGACACTTGACCCACATGACTCACCATCGTCTGCACAGTGGCTCTCTGGGGACGTCACCACCCACCCACTTCCCAGAGGAGAAAGTGACTTCCCCGCCTCCTGGCCAGCAAAGAAAGGAGATGGACACCACTAGGCTGGCCATTCGGAAGCCAGGCCTTCTTCTGCAGGGACCCCGTGTGGGGCAGGGAGAGGGCGTGCTCTGAGGGCCTCCAGGTGTGGCTGCTGTGGCTCCGAGCCCAGTCCCCTCCCAGTCCCTGCATGCTGGGAGTCTTGGGCCGTAGCCAGAGGAAGGAAGGGTTGCTAGCTCCCTGAATGCACCGTGTCCCTACGCTGGAACGTGGAGACTGCGTGTCTTAGTCACTTTTCCGTGGTGGGACAAAATACCAGACACTGGAAATTTATTGAAGGGGGAGAGGCTTTGGCTCATGGTTACAGCGGGTTTCATCCATGGCTGCTGCTCCAAGGAAGAAATGGTGAGGTGGAAGGGTGTGGCCTGAACTGCTCACTGCACCGCAGCCAGAATCAGGAAGCAGCGAGGGTAGAGGTGCCCAGGAGCCGGGAGGAGGACACACCCTTCCCGTCCCCACCCAGTGACCACCTCCAGCCAGCCTCGCCTCCTACAGCACCTCCAGCTGCGGAACTCATTAAAAGATCAACTCCCACGGTCCCCCTGCTTTCCAAAAGCCAAAGCCCGCCTCTGCACAGGAGGCTTTCGAGAAAATTTTAGATCTCATCCTTCACAGTGCATCTCTCAGTGGTCTTTCTGGAGAGGGTGCGGTAGCACCCCCGAAATCAAGGGGTGAAGGTGGGAAGAGGGCTTCCTTCTCTGGCTCCCCGCCTCGTGAGCCCTGCCTGCCACATGCATGTCTGTTTAGAGACCCTAAGTGATAAATGTGCCACAGGAAGAGGGACTGAAGGGGAGCCGGTGCGGCTGGCCACCAGGAGTCACCCTCCACCTGGGCCTGGTGCGGGCAGCACCTGGACTGGGGGACACACACTCTCCAGCACGAGGGGAGGGGAGCAGAGCCCACAGGAGGCCACTGCGGGCAGGGTGAGCCAGGCACGCAAGTTCCACAGCAGCATGAGATCACCGCCAGGCGTGGCCCAGGAAAAGGGAGGGCTGAGGGTGGCCAGGGGACACCCGTGACTTGGCCACACAGCCACACGGACAAGGCAGGGCGGGGTGAGGGTTGGGCAAGCTTTTCCGGGGAAGGCGAGACCCTGCAGTGGAGCCGGGGCGCCGGCCCGCTGGGACGCGTGGGGACAGACAGCCAGGAACCAGGGTCCTGGGCAGGGGAGAGACAGTGGAGCCGGGCACGCAGAGGCGCTGGCCCTGCCCTAAGGCTGCGAGGTGAGCCGCTGAGTCCCTTGACCAGAAGCTTGGCCGTGCCTCCCACTGCTCTCCTCCGTTTCCCGCTCCGCAGCACAAACGGCGCAACAAAATCAAGCGACTGTGGGTGCGTCAAGACCAGGCTCCAGCCGCAGAGTCAGGCCGGGACAAAACCACGGCAGCTCAGAGTGGCCGGGGAAGGGGCCACACTGAGCGCAGACCCAGCTGGAGGGAACCCGTGCCTGGCCATGGCATGGCGGAGCTGGGGGACACTGGGTCTCCTAGGACGAGGACTCTTTTAACAAGCCCAAGGCCGCAGCCAGCCCGAGGGCCCCCTGATGTCTTCTTTTGCCTCAGCACATTGGCAAACCCAAGCCTGGGGTGCCACCAGGCAGGGGCCTCCAGCACCTCGAGGTGCAGCGGCCTGTCCCTGTCAATCCTGGGTGAAGCAGCTGAGTGACAAAAGGGAAAAAGGTGAGAACAACCCCCTGGGCCGAAAGGAAGGGTGTTAGCTTTTTTTTTTTAAATCCATGCCGGGGATCGACCGTGTGCTTACAAGGCAGGCAGCATGTGCTTATGTCACTGAGCTAAATCCCCAGCCCAGGGTGTCAGCTTTTTAAGGGCCAGCCTCCATCCCCTCCTCGGGCTCCAGCAGCCCATAGTTGTGAGGGGCTGCCTATGGTCCCCACTTGTGCACCCTGCAAGTCAGGGTTACAGACACAAGCCGGACCAGGAGGTCATGTCTCCAACCCCACGCAGGAAGAGGCCCACAGGCTCTGTCTACCACCAGCCCCTGCTGGGTCCTTCTAAGATGTCTCAGCAAGCCAGGGTCCACTGGCACTGACATCTGTGTGCTCCTCCAGGGACCCAGGCCCAGGACTCCTGTCTGGAGGTGGCAGTGGCCGAGCGGGTCACAGTCACACAGGAGCTGCACTCAGCTGCAGAAGCTCAGCAAATTTGCTTCATGTCATTTGTCCTGTCAACAGCAGGTCCCACCACCCCACCTCACAGCTGGGGAACAGAGGCTCAGAGGTGACAGAGCTGCTTCCAGCTTGGAAATGACCAACATTTGTCACAACAACACTGTTCGTGTGGCCCAGGACAAGGCACCTGTCCCTCCCAGCTGCTGCTGTACAACCATGGAAGGAAAGGTCCCCAAATTCCCACTTCAGGTCTCCAGTGAGGAAGTCCAGCAGGTGACAGGACACCTTCCCATAGGACAGAGGAAATTTTATTCCTACTGAGTAGGCTGCCAAATTGCTGCACTGTCTCTCTGCATCCTGGGAATGCCACTGCAGTCATGCTCACTGGTGACACCAGGGCCTGTGCCCCCCTGAGCTCGGCCCACACAGGGGCACCACGGAATCCAGGGCTTTGGCTGTCACCTCCTTCCTCCCATCTGTGCACTGTCCGGGGGAGCTGAATTGGTCCGGAGTTGGTGATTAGAGGGACACAGAGCAGAGATAATGCAGGAACATGTGCTTGCCTGTCACCAGGAATGGTGGCCAAAGTGACAGAAGGCAGCACACACCCTTGCCTCCCCCTCCTGGGCCATGCCCTCTCCTTGGAAGCAACATGGGCTTGTCTCTGACTCTGATGGGGAGGAGATGGGACGGATGAAGGGACACAGAAACGAGTGCATGCTGGGAACTTTCGGCTGTATGCAGTGCCTGGAGCTTGCAGAGGAGGAATGGCAGCCGGTGGAGCGTCACAGAAAGCTGACACACACGGTCCCAATGATGCTGCTGCAGGGGTGGGGGGCACATGCTGGGCACACTCAGGACTCCCAAAGACCTGATCTCGACCAGGACGAGGGGTCCATCCTGAGCACCCAACCACGGAATGACAGGTGCACACAGTGGCCGAAGTGCCAGAGACAGTGGGGTGCAGGACCAGAGCCAGCCTCCTACCCCCTCTCCCTGGGCCAAGGGCCCCGAGTGGAGCAGACAGCTGGCAGGAGGAGGACGCGCTGCGATGTCATCAGCCCTCTGTGTACAGCCTCCAGCGCCCAGTGACAGGCTATGGAGCAGATATCCACGCCCCACCATGCAGACGACTCAGTACCTAACGGCCAGGGCTGGCCTGCGGGGTGGGGTCTTCCTCCGGTCCTCCCCGGGCCACCTGGGAAAACCTGCCTGCCTCACCCGGCGGGGGGGGGGGGCACCTGCAGTCCCAGAATTCACCTCTGCTTCCAGGCAGCTTCCCAGGGACCTTGAGCACCTCGGTGAGGACCTGCCACCGCTGGTTGGTGACAGCACCTGCTCACCTTATCTCTTTACAAAGATAAGGACGGCAGCCCCTTCCAGAATTTCACCTGGCTTTGCTCCGGCACTTCAGGGAAAATGTCTGTGCCCGTATGTGTGCACATGCTTGCACACGTGTGTGCGTGTGTACGTGGCACTCGAACATGCGCTCGCTTATGGCTTTGTATGCATACACGAGTGTGTCCGTGTGTGTTCCTGCTGCGGCAGGAGACGCGGGGAAGGGCCCTTCCTTCCTTCGGGGAGAAGCTTGCGTCCATGCCAAGCAGCTGCAGGCAGGCGTCCAGTCCCGGGAGTTGGGACCCGGTCCCGTGCTGCACGGGGCCCTTGACCCACAGCCAACACTGTACGGTAGGAGCTGGACACCTGTCCTTGAAGACGCCTCGGGCTCCGAGGGGATACAGAGGCTGGTTGCACCCTGACCCCCCAGGGGCAACGCGGGGGTGGCTCGCAGGCTCCACGGGTCTCAGACTGGGGACCACTCCCTGGAGCCCCGTGCCGGGCCCTCCCAGGGCAGCAAGGCGAGCGGCTGCCCGGTGACCGGCGGGGGTCCCGCGATGGCCGGGCAGGCAGAGCTTGGGGCGCAGTCTCCCCTCTACGGCTTTTTTGCTCGGCACTTCAGGGGCAGTGCGCCCATCGTCCCCGCCTGCCTCTCGGAAGCAGAGGCCGGGCACGCTCTGCGGCCAGAGCAGGGGCTTCGAAGGGGACGGCCCGGAACAAAGGGTCCGTGGAGCCTCCTCGTGGGCGGCACCGTGGGCTCGCGGAGCCGCGCAGGGATTGGGCCGACCCGGTTCCGGAGGGGAGGCGCTGCCCACGGCACGGGAAGAGGCCCTGGGCGCGCACGGCGCAGTACCTTCTGGATGCGTCCATCGATGTCCAGGTAGATGGCCTTGGGCCGGTAGCTGGACGAGCCGGACCCCATCCTGCGCCGCCGCCGCCGCCGCCGCCGCGCTCGCTGGGACTTTTGGCCTCACTTTCCGCCCAGCGGGCGGGGCGGGCCGGGGGCGGGCTGGGGGCGGGGCCGGAGGCGGCCAATCGGTGTGGGCCTCTCCCGAGGGCTCCCGCGCAGGCCACGCCCCCCGCCCCCAGTTCCCTCCTCCTCTTTCTCCCACTCCCTCTCCCGCTCGCGCTCGCCCTCCCCTCCTGCCCCTTGTGGACCCTCTCTTCCTCTCTCTTGCTCCCTCTCCCTTTTCTTCTGCGGCCCCTCTGCCCATCTCCGGGACCCCTTCCTCAGCCCAAGCCTTGTCCCTCTCCCCACCTCATCCGTGTCCTCTCCTGCTCCCTCTCCGCCTCCCACCCTCTGTCTCTCTCTCCAGAGCTCCTCCCTCCTCCTCACTTCTCTCCGCCCATCCCTCACCCCTTCCTCTCTACCTCCCTCCCCACTTTAAAGCACCCCCTCTTCCCTGCACCCCAGCCACCCTTGCCCAGGTAGCCTCTGCAGAGAGCCCTTTGGCTTGTGCTGGCCACTCCGTGGCCAGTCAGTTAGTCATCAGCAATCGGTAGGTGGAGCTGAGCCCACTGAGGGGTCGCTGTGCCCACTCAGTGCCCGAGCGGCGGGCCATGCTCATATGACTGGGATGGCAGCGGAACAGGCCTTCTTGTCCGGCCGGTGTTCTGGGCAAAGGGCTGAAATACCGGAGCTGAAATATCGATTTGGTCTCTGCCCCTGGAGGCTGTCTGCTGTGGGGGCACCGCACGGGGTCCCTTCTCCATCACTGCTGCAGGAGAGCAGGAAAGCAGCAAGGCAGGAGCGGGGAAGGGCTGTCATGCTCCTGGCCTCCTTGCTGTGGACCGAGTGACAGCAAGAGGACGTGCGTGTGGCTCCCCAGCTGCTGCTGTCCACTTCTGGTCTGCGCTCACTGCAAGTGTCCGGTGCCCACAGGGTGTCCCAGCCCTGGCCCGGCCCAGAGCCAGGCTAACCCGTGCCATCCCCATCCTGGCTGCCCTCATCTCCACCTGGTGGACAGTAACCAAGTTACAGACCCTCAGGGGCCATCTGGACACACCCTTCTCCTGAGAGAGGGTCACACTGCCCATGGTCAGCCAGGGGAAAGATCCAAATTCAGAGTTTGAAGGCCATTTGTATGAATGTGCATGGCTTTTGCACTGCAGTAAAGAGAATTCATCAAATTGAGACACCCTTTAAGTCCAAGACCGTCGGATGTAAGTTCGGAGGTGTCCACTCACTTGGAGTGGGAAGTCCCTTGATCTCCTGGCTGCCAGCTGGCTGCCCAGGAGAGCTGGTGCCATAGTTCCCATCCACATCTGGTGGCCTGAGAACCAGGGACACTGACAGCGTGGGTCCTGGCCTGAGGGCAAAAGACTGATGTCCCAGCTGGAACAGCAAATTCCCTTCCTTCGCCTTCGTGTCCTGTGGGAGTGCGCTGGACGCTGTGATGGTTAAGCTGGTTAGTGTCCATTTCAGTGGCTTGAGAGCTGTGCAGGGAATCAGAAAGCACACATCTAGGTAGGCAATGGAGGTGTGGCCTCGGGTGCTTCGGCCACTTCCTCTGTGACATTTTCCCCCTGCTTTGCGTCCCAGCTGCTGTGAACTGAGCAGCTTCCCTTTGCCGTGATGTTTCTCGTGATGTTCTCGCCATGGAGCTGGCTGGCCATGGACCGAATCCCCTGAAACTGTGAGCCACATTAAACCTATCTTTCTGGAAGCCATGGATGTCAGGGGTTGTGTCCCAGCGAGAGGAAACTGGCTAGAACAGACATGGTGAAGTCCACTCATATTGTACTGGGAGAGCCCTGTGCCTTTCTTGGTCTGCCACTGCAATCCCTCCCATCCAGCACCCACCCCCCGGACATCCCAGAGGGGTACACAGCCAGCCCTCAGGGTGTCTGGAGCCCTGTCTGGGTGACCCATAGAACTGACCCTCTGAGGTGCTGAGAAGTGAGTGGAGCTGCTTCGAGTCTGGAAGATTTTGGGGGTCTTTGTTCCTGCTGTTTTCCCAGGAGGACATAACCATTTTTTTCTTCCCTTTGCTAAGACATTCTCTGCTCACGGCCGTCCCCCTGCATCCTGGGTGGTCCGTGTATGACATTCTCCAGCATCATCGGCTCCAGGCTTCCTCCCCCTCCTGCTTCTTGCTGGACCTGGGAATGAACCTCAAGGTAAGAGACCCTCCTGCACCGAGGCGGGCTGGGTACCCGCGTCATCCGCTAGACCTTGGGCATGGTGACGGGATTCAGTCACAGGGACATCACGGGGGCCGATGTTTCCAGTGGTGCGGACCTCAAGCTTGAACCTCTGGCTGGTCTTACAGCGAGGAGTGAGGCCAGGAGTCCCCAAGGCCAGGGCAGGGGGGCTTCTGTCCCGGCTGCTGCAAGGACCACCAGTCTCTGAGGGTCGGTTTTTTTTTTGTTTTTAGTGGTGTAGGGGATGGAACCCAGGTGCTCCTGCATCTGGGCCAGCTCTGTACCCTCCGGCTGTGTCCTGGCCTCAGCGCACGCACACTGCGTCCTGCACGCAGCGCTTACTCTGCCAGCCCCAAAACTAGACCTAGAACGTCACGCCGGCCCCTGCCGTCTCTCCAGGGCCAGGAGGCTGTCAGACGAGAGAAGCACGCTGTGCACCTGCCTGCCGTACACACATCCTCGTGCGCCCCTTCAACTCTTGGAGGAATCTGCTGGCTTTGTGCACAGGCAGTGAATTTGAAGGGGGGTGCAAGGCGGCCCGAGTGCAGGGCAAGGGCGTGCCCTCTCCGTCTGCCGTGTGCCGTGTGCACAGCAGGGTCGGATGTGCACAGGGCCTTGCTCCTGGCAGGGTTTGAGCCATGTCTGCTTTACAGGCACTGAGCCAGTTTCTTTTTCTGGCTTCAGTAATTGGGGTGTTATTGCCAGTTGTAAATATTTCAAACAATGTAGCAGAAAAGGCAAAGTCCCATGCAGGTTAGAGGGTGGCCCTGCCCCTCCTGTGGCTCTGGGTCCCCTGGTGCTGACCACTTGGAGTCAGTCCCCTGTACAACGTTATGAACAAACAGCCATGTGCTCATCCTGTGTCATTCTTTAGAAATGGTCTTGGAGAAAAGATTGATGGGTAAAATGAACTTCTTACACTTTTGAGTGTGGGTGAAAACCACATTGAAGTTTTTGAGTGGCCGAATCTCCCTCCAGAACAGGAGGTTTGTGGTTGATACATTGTGTCAACTTGAGAAGTTGAGAAGTTTAAGTAAGAGACTCATCAGGGAAACAGGTTTCTTAGTTTTGTAAATATCCTCATCTTGTGCAAGAAGAGGGCAGGGATATTTTGCGCCTCCTACACCCATCCTAGAGTCATGGGTCAGTCATATATAATATAAGGAGGGAAAGAGGCTGGCTCTCCCCTTTGTTGCTCTGGCTGCTTTTGCTGTCTTCTGTCACCTTGAACAGTTGCCCTTGTACCCTGCCACCCTGCCTTGGAGCCAGCTGATCATGGACTGAAACCTCCACAAACAGTGAGCTAAATAAACCTTTCCTTCCTTCATTTTGGGCATCTGTATTTTGTCCCAGCAACGAGAGAAAAGTAACCAAGACAACAGGTAAACCAACTTAATATCCCCCATAATCACAAAACACCAGCTCCTTTTCATCCAGTGCCCATGAAAGAGAAACACTTAATTTGGCTTATTTTCTCAACCTTATAAGGGAAGAAAACCTTGTTTTGATTTAAATTTCTGCATCAGCAAGTGGGATGCTATGCCTCCTGCTTGTTGGCTGTTTGGGTTTCTCCAATCAATTCATCTACTTTGCCCTTTATTCTATTCACAGATCTTTTTATTTTTGACATTTGTTAGCTCTTTGTAGGGAAAGGACAACAGCTCTTTGATAATAATCCATTTTGTAAATATTCTTTCCAGGTTCGCAGCTTGTCTTTCCACTTTATTTATGACATCTTTATAAGAGGCTTGGGCATACTTTAAGTGATCAAAACTGTTCCACTTTTCCTGCAGGAGTTCTGGATTTCTTGTCAGCTTAGAAAGGAGGTATTATTTATAATAGAAAATTAAAAAAGAAAAAAAAGATGTGACCTAAATTTTCAAAGACGGGGCCTGACACATTTGCTGAAGGGGATGTGAAGGGCGACAGTCATGCCGAGTGTGTGGGCCTGCGGGAGCCACCTGCCGGGTGACGGAGCAGGACCACCGTTCACTCACCTGCCGGCTGTTCCTTCTTGCTCTGCCCGGTTGTTGGATCCATGACCTGTGTCAGATGCTGGTGACAAATCTGCTGTGGTCAGGGCTAGCCACTCCCCAGAGTCCACACGCCAAGGTCCAGAGCTGTGAGATGCCCGGACAGGCGTGGTGACTCAGACAGAGAACAGGCACGGGGGTTCACTGGGGTGAGAGTCTGTGTTTGAGTTTTCAAAAATGTGTCTAGGGCCGGGCGGTTATTTTGCCGTAAAATCAAGGAAAGGGGAAGTGTTCTGCGGTGTACAGCAGCCTGGGCTCTGTCTCAGGGGGCTGTGGGAATGAGGGTCGGGTGGTCCAGGCTGAGAGGAGCACCCACTCTTCCGCCAGAGCCCTCAAAGTACCATGGGCTGCGGTCTGCCCCATCCTGCCCCATCCTGTGAGGACTCTCGGCACCCTGGTGACTCACTCTCCCCCAAGTGGGGTGCATACCTGGGTCTTCCATCTCCTCCAGGGGCAGCACACCTGGGCCTCCCACACCTGCCCCTCCCCCCCAGCACACCTGGGCCTCCCACGCCTGCCCCCCAGGATAGCACATAGCACACCTGGCTTCTACTGCCTGGTTCTCACGTCTGCCCCCCACCAACAGCACCCCATCATATCTGACTTTGCTCATCATTTCATTCAGCAGAAAGCCCTCCTCTTTCTCCTCCCCTTGGTCTCCTTCTCTAAGACCCTAAGTCCCTGGCCCCCCAAGGCCTGGCTTCTTGGACACTTGGCTCTTGGACACTTATGCCCCTCCCCAGTCAGATCCCCCACCCTCCCTCAGGGCGATCACAGCCAGCCCTGAGCATTCTGATGAATGGGGACAAAGGCACAGCAGGCAGCCCAGGGACAACAAGGGCAGCTGAGTGTCACTGGGGGGGGGGGGAGCCCAGTATCTCCTATTGGGTTTTGTCCTGATCCACAGTGAGGCCTGAATGAGGGGCTCCTGCACCACAGGGACAGCCAAGCCCTGTCCCATCAGAGCCACCTCTCATGACTTGGGACCCAGCACTTCCATACCCAGGGTGAACCCCCCCATCAGCAGTGAGGGACAGTGCTGAAAGCAGCTGTGCACCCTCGGGAGGGTGTCTCCTGTGGCCCTGGCTGCTCCCCCTGTGCATCCTGCAGTGAACGGGGTTCCTGTGTGTTCCCCCCCCCCGCCACCAGCCGGTCTGAGGCACTGGACCCTAGGGCCATCACACCATCAGGGGGACACTGGGCAGGGCGGCTGGCGGCAGAAGGTCTGGTCCCCGGGCTGTCCTGTCCTGTGTGTCCAACCCCTCTGAGACCTGGGCCTTCACTGACCCCTTGCAGGACAGTTCATGAGACCGGCCACAGCTGTACTCCTGCCCCCAGAAGCCCCTTACCGGAGCCCTCTGCCTGTGAGCGACTCATTTTCCTCCCTCGGCCGGAAATTCTCTGCTGGGAAATGACCTCTCCCGCCCCCATGCCAACCACAGGCTGGTGACACTGTGGAGTGTCTGTGTCAGGCCCTGGGGAATGCACGGGTGTGAAGGTGACCCTGCGAGCAGCAGGTTCCGAGTCAGGCCGAGCTGACCCTCATTCCCAGTGACCCCAACTGGGCCTCGGTGCGCAGTCAGTCACCTGAGAGGGGAAAGCAGGATGGTGAGCTCAGCCCGGAAGCAGGGAAGCAGACGGAGCCCGGATTCTGTGCAGACCTGCGCCCGCCTGGCCTCCCGCGGCACAGATCTGAAGGTCCCGCCTCTCCAGCTTCACCGCAGCCTTCTTGGAGGGAGGGCTGCACCCTGTCTAGTTTGTGTGACTTCTTCACTGCCTTAGGATGCTTCAAAAATATGCGGATGGGGCACACAGGCCCCTGTCCCCCCTGCTGGCGCAGCATACTGGGCCAGGGCTCCTCTATGTTTTACTGAGACTCTGGCCAGGCCTCCTGTGATTAATTTCTTAGCACTAGCCGGCCCCAGGAGTGGGGAGCGTCCCGAAGGGGTCCCTGAGCCTCCTGTGTCCCAAGCCCCAGGGTTTGTACAGCTGACCGCTGACCCCTCTCGGCAGGGAGGAGCAGGGCTCCTGCCCTCCACGTTTCTTCTACTGCTTCTCACAAAACCAAGCAAAGTAGCCTAAGTACCCTTCCCTCCTATGTGTAGGATTATAGCTCAAGAATCGCAGGACGACAGAAAAGTAGGATTATGCTGAGCACAGCTGTGTGTGCCTCTGATCTGGGAGGCTGAGGCAGGAGGGTGGCAGATTCAAGGCTGGCCTGGGAACCTTAGCAACCAACAGGCCTCAAAAATAAAAAAAGAGCTCTACACACACAGACAGACACACAGACACACACACAGACAGACACACAGACACAGACAGACACACACACAGACAGACACACAGACACACACACAGACACACAGACAGACACACAGACAGACACACACACTGACACACAGACACAGACAGACACACACACAGACAGACACACAGACACAGACAGACACACACACAGACAGACACACAGACACACACACAGACACACAGACAGACACACAGACAGACACACACACTGACACACAGACACAGACAGACACACACACAGACAGACACACAGACACAGACAGACACACACACAGACAGACACA
>PVLA01018715.1:0-13877 GCA_004027455.1 Hydrochoerus hydrochaeris
CCTCCACAACCCATGAAGCTGCCAGATCTTCCTCCATGACCTCTTTGTGATCCAGCAGACTGCATCTCTTGTTTAGAAAGGGCCTTTTCCACTTCACAGTTATGCCTATTAATAGTGTGGTATTTTTGAACAACAATTTTATCAACTGTATCATGATCATCAAAAGTGAGAGAAGCAAATCCTCTCTTTTTCCCGCTCTCCCTGTCTTCCAGAACTTCTATGGTTTTAATCATGTCATACTTTTCAAAGTAGTCTCTCAAATTATATTCTTCTCTATCTTTAATACTAGAGATACAAATTTTCTTCATTGTTAGACTGGCACCAAGACTTACTACCTTATCTCTAGAAACAGCTCTCTTTGGTTCCACTACACACTCATTAACATTGTGTGGTCAAGCACACGTTGCTACATCCACTTCAACGTAAGCATAAGTCACAAAACTGAAGGCTCTAGAGCATTTTGTTTGGGGACTGTCTCTTTACCACACAATCTGTGAGTGTGCCCCGTTTCTCAAAATTTTCTCCTAAACTATCATCTGTAGTTTGAAAGCTCAGAGCACCAATAAACAATTTACTCAACTATTCTGGCTCTTTAAGGCCAGACTCACCACTTCCAATTTGCGTTCAATATGGGGCCTGAAGATGTACAGTCTTATTGCTTTACTTTTAAGTCTATGATCTATTTTATGCTTAAAAAATTAAATGTATGAGGTTCATGTGAGAATACTATGGCTATCTAGTTGGCAATGGCTATCTAGTTGCTCCAGTGCCATTTTTGGGAAGGCCGTCTTCCCTCAACTGAGGTGCATATGGTCAAAGCTCAGTTAGGCTTATTTGATTCCTTTTTTCAGTCTTTTTGCCTTTGCTTTTTATTTTATTGATAAATTTTAGATATACACAGTGATAACATTCATTATAGAGAATTTGTACCTGTACATGATATATCTTGCTTCTTCTTTTTCCATTCCCCTCCTCTCTCTTCAATTTCTTTCCCCTCCTTATTTACAAAAGCTTTGTTTCCTTTTCTTTGTTTTTGATCTCTTCTTTCCTTTCCCCCTCCCTTGTCCCTTCTTCTTCTTCTGATTTGAACATTTTCTTCTCCTTTCCACATTTTGGTTTCTTAAATACATATGTGTCCATATGTATTTTACTTAAGAGTATGCTCTCAAAGCACATCCATTTACTTAGAAATGTCTCAAGCTTGTCCTTCTTTACGGCCAAACAGTATTACATTGTATAAATAATCCCTACTTTTTTTATCCATTCATCAGCTGATGGGCATTTGGGCTGTTTCCAGTTGTTATTATAAACTGTCACTATAAACATGAGTCTGCCTGTATCACTGTGGTATGATGCTTTTAATTCTTTCAGGATGACACCAAGAAGGGAGATAATTGGGTCAAATGGAACCTCTAGGTTTAGATTTTTGAGGCTATCCACACTGATTTCTCCAATGGTTTCACCAATCTATAATCCCACCAACAGTTCTTTTTTACCACAGCCCTGACAAGATTTGTTATTGCTTGAATTCTTGGTATTAGCCATTCTTTTACAGTGAGTCATAATCTAGGCATTGTTTTAAATTGTATTTCTCAAATTACCATGATGTTAAATATTTTTCATATATTTATTTGCCACTTATAATTCTTCATCTGAGAAGTGTCTATTCATTTCAGATGCCAAATTTTGGATTGGGTCTTTAAATTTTTTTTGTGGGGAGTATGACGTTTTTCGCTCTTTATATATCACAGATACTAGTACTTTGCCTGAGGAACAACTGGCAAAAATTTTTTTCCCTCACTGTGGGTTGTCTCTTTCTCTGTTGGTAGTTTTTTTTTCTGTGTTACGCATTTTAATACTATGACATTCCAGTTGTTGATGTTTTCTGTGGGATTGGAACTTTGTTCCTAAAGTCTTTTTCTGCACTATTGCCTGAGAGAATTTTACCTATTCTTAGATTTAGGATTCTTACTTAAATATTCAGATAATTTATCCATTTTGGTTTTAGTATAATGCATGGTGAGAGATATGGGACTAATTTTAATGTTTGGCACATGGAAATCAGTTTTCTAGGCAGCATTTTTTAAGGATAATATATTTCTTCCAGTAAAGGTGGTTGGCACCTTTGTCAAAGACAAGGTGGCTAAGTATTTTTGGAGTGAATTCTATATCTTCTAGTCTATTCCATTAATCCTAAACTCTGTTATTTCATTTTATTTAATTTCACTTTTTGTCAGTGCTGTGATTTTTTTTTAATCACAGTAGCTTCGTAGTATAATTTTTTCTTTTTCCTTTTTTTGTGTGCTGGGGATCACTCTCACAACTGCATGATTACCAGACAGGCACTTATGCTTCTGAACTAAATCCCCAGCCCTATACTATAATTTCAAGTCAGTATTGCGATGCCTCCTGCCCTGATTTTGTTGACCAAAATTGCTTTTACTATTCTAGAGCTCTTCTTGTTCCAAATGAATTTTAGGATTGCTTTTTATAATTCTGTGAGATAGGCTATGGAATTTTAATCAGAATTGCATTAAATTTGTATAACAGTATTGGAATTATGGCCATTTTCAACTTATTGGTTTTTCCTACCCAAAAGCAAGGGATATCTTTTCATTTTCCAATATGCTCTTCAATCTTCTTTTTCAGTGTAATGTAGTTTTCAATGTAGAGATCTTCTACCTCCATCAGATTTTTTTCTAGGTATTTCATTATTTGGATTCTATTGAGAAACATGTTACTGCCCTAATTTCCCTCTCAGTTAGTTTGTTATTTGTGTACAGGAAGGCTTTTAATTTTTAAGTGTTGACTTTGTATCCAGTTATACTACTGAATTTGGTTATTAAATCTAGAAGTCTTTTAATTGAGTTTTGTGGTTTTCTATGTAGAATATCATGTCATCTGCAAATAATGATCATTTAACTTCTTATTTTCCTATCATTTTCCTTTTATTTCCCCCTCTTGTCTGTTTGCTCTGGCTAATGTTTTTAGAATTATATGAGTAGCAGTGGTGATAGTGGATATTCTTGCCTTTTGATTGATTTTTATGGTTTTCAGTTTTTATCCATTTATTTTTTTGATTGATTTTTATAGTTTTCAGTTTTTATCCTTTTTTTTGTATCAGGAATTATATTTAGGATCTCACACTTGACAGGAAGGCCCTGTGTTGCTGAGCTATATCCCTGGCTCTTGTTCATTTAGTATGATGTTGGCGGTTTGCTTTTATCAGATTGATGTAAAGATCATCTATTCTAATTTTCAATAGGATCTTAAAAATCATTAATGGGTAATGGACTTTGTCAAATGCTTTTTATGCATCTATTGAGATGATCATGTGGTATTTTCCCCTTTCTGCTAGAGTGTATTACGTTTATTGATTTAGGTAGGTTGAACCATCCCTATATCCCTGGAATGGATCTTATTTGGTCATGGTGTATAGTCTTCTTGGTTATTTGCCACATTCTGTCTGTAAGTAATTTATTGAAGACTTTTGCACTTAAGTTCATTAAGGAAACTGGCCTGTAGTTTTCTTTTTGGTTGGGTCCTTCTCTGGTTTTGCTATTAGGGTCATGCTTGCTTCCAGGTATGAATTTGGGAGTACTGTTTGCCTTTAAACTTCATTAAAGACATTGAGGAGTAGTGGCATTAGTTGTTCTCTAAATTTCTTGTAGAATTCACGAGTAAATCTGTGAGGACATGGGAGTTTTTTCTTGGTAGGCTTTTAATTTCATGTTAAATTTTAGTGACTGATATTGTTTTATTTAGAATTTGTATATCTTCTTGATTCAGTTTTGGCAGTCCATATGTGCCTGGAATTCCGTCCATTTCTTCTGTTTTCCAGTTCATTAGAATATAAGTTCTTGAAGTAAGTATGGCAGATCTTCTGTACTTCTGAAAAATCTGTTGTGATTTTACCCTTTGCCTTCCTTTTTTTTTTTTTTTTGTAATTGGTACCAGGGATCGAACTGATGACCATGAGCTTGCAAGGCAGGTACTTATGCAGCTGAGCTAAATCCCTAGCCAAACGCTTTGCCTTCATAATTTCATAGATTTGAGTCATTTCTTTCCATTTTTTGGATAAGGTTGGCTAAGGGTTTATCAATTTCATTTAATCTTTCATAGAAACAATGCTTTGATTCATCGATTCTTTGCATGTTTTTCTCAGTTTCTATTTCATTAATTTCTGCTGTGATCTTTACAATTTCCTCCTTTACATGAACTTTGGGCTTGACTTCTTTTTTTTAGAAGTTTCAGTTTCAAATCAGTTGTTTATTGGAACTCATTCTATTCTTCTGATATGGAAATTCATTTTTAGAAGCTTCCCTCATAGGACATCTTTCATCATGTTCCCTAGGTTCTATTCTAGTACATTGTATTAACATTATCATTTAATTATAGAAAAGTGTCTGTGATTCATTGGTTGTTCAGCATGGTGTTACTTAACTTCTATGTAATTTTGAAATTTTTATAGTTTCTTTTGCCATTGATTTCAAATTTCATTGCACTGTGGCCTGATACTATGCATAAGATAATTTTAACTCCTTTACATTTATTTAGGCATTTTCTAAGAGTTAGTATGTGGTCTGCTTTGGAGAACATCCTGTGTGCATCTGAGAAGAATGTGTATTTTGATGGAACACTGCAGATATCAACTAATTCAATTTATTTAAAAGCTTGGTTCAGTAGTAATATTTCTGTGTGTATTTTTTTTTTGGTCTAGTTGATCTGTTTACTTGTGACAGTGAGGTATTGAGGTCCTCCATTAAAACTGTATTAGTGCTAATTTGATTTTTCATGTGTTAATATTTCTTTTATGTAATTGGATGCCCTCACATTTGGTGCATATATATTTATTATTGTTATCCCTTCCTCTTTGATTGTTTCCTTTACAAGAATGTGGTGACCTTCCATGTTTCTCTCAATTAGTCTTGGCTTGAAATTCATTTTTTATGCAAGTAGAATAGCTGCCCCTGATTTTTTCTGAGTTTCTTTTGGATGAAGTACTTTTTTTCATCCTTTGACTTTCAGTCTATGATTTTTGAATTAAATATTGTTATGGTTGATACATTGTGTCAACTTGATAACTTTAGAAGCTTTGCTCAGAGACTCATCAGGGGGAAAGATCTTTACTTCACCAATATCTTCATCCTGTGTGAGAGAAGGGCACAGAGACTTTGTGAGTGCTACACCTGCCCTCAAGTGTGGGTGTGGCCTGTGTACAATAAAAGGAAGGAGAAGGGGCTTGCTTTTCCCCTTTTGCTCTGGCTGCTGCCTTGAAATGTTGTCCCTGTGCCATGCCAACCTGCCTTAGAGACAGCTGATTATGGATTAAAAGCTCCAGAAACTATAAGTTAAATAAACCTTTCCATCCTTCACTTTGGGTTTTGGTGTTTTGTCCCAGCAACAAGAGAAATGTAACCAAGACAAATATGTTTTTTCTATAGAGCATACTGTTGGAACTTCTAGATCCATTTTGCAAGTCTGTTTCTTTTGATTGGTGAATTGAGACCATTTACGTTGATGGTTATAACGGATATATATTGACTTATTGTTGTAATGTTATTTTCCTGTTGTTGTTTTCCTGTCCTGCACTGTTTAATTGCTTTCCTTGCCTGATGGGTTCCTTCTCTTGGGTTTAATAGAGTTGTAGTCTTTGTTATCTCTTCTTCTAATGTCCTTAAGTACATTTTGCACTGCCAGATTGGTGGATATAAATTTCTTCAGGCTCCCCTTTTCTTGAAGAAAAATCTACTGTGATTCTGGTGCACTTTCCTTTCTTTTTTATTTTTTACATTTTATTTTAAAGACAATAAAAATAGAGGATAAAACAATGCAGGTCAGAACAGAACAATGTAAGCAACACAGCACTTCACAACAAGACAACCGTATATTAACATTAGCTATCATAATGTCTCTTTCTTTGAAATAGTTTAGCATAGCTTCACACAGGATAATATCAAACATAACAAAATAGTATAAAACCATTCAAGAGAATGATAGTATTATAGGGAATTCTGAACCAAATAACAGAAAATGAACAATGGCTACTATAATATCTCATTTCCATAAAAAATTTGTTTATACTATCACACATATTAAAATCCAACAAGACACAATATGATAGAACCAATGGTAATAGAAGAACAAAAGCATGGTAAGACTTCAAAACAAGATGATATTGAATCAGCAATGCCTGCCATAATGTTTTGTTTTCTTCAAAATAGCTGTTCATACCATCACACATAATAAAATCAAATAAAACAGAATAAAACCATTCCAACTAATGAATGAAATCATTATAAGGCTTCAAATCAATGTAATGGGGAATCATATTTGCCACAAAGCAATACAATAGGGAGACCATATGTTATTTATACATGTGAGTTTGATTTATTTTACTTATGAGTATGGTCTCAAGTTGCATCCATTTATTTATAAATATCTCAATGTGATTATTCTTTATAGCTGAGTAGTACTCCATTGTATAAAAATTCCACAACTTTTTTATCCATTCCTCAGTTGATGGGCACTTAGGTTGTTTCCAAGATCTGGCTATTACAAATTGTGCTGCTATAAACATGGGTGCACATATATCACTGTGGTATGATGTTTTCAGTTCTTCTGGGAATATGACTAGGAGTGGAAGAGCTGAGTCAAATGGGACTTCCAATCCCAGGGTTTTGCGGAATCTCCAGACTGACCTCCATAGTGGTTGCACCAGTCTACACTCCCACCAACAGTGTAGAAGAGTTCCTTTTTCTCCATGGGCATTCCTTTCTACGTGCTTTGCTTCTTTTCTCTAATAGCTTTTAATATTTTATTCTTGTATTGAATATTTATAGACTTTAATAACATATCTTTTGGTGCAGATTTTTGTCTTCAGTCATGGCTAATTGGAGTTCCATATACTTCACTTTTGTGAATGTCATAATCTTTTCCTTGCTGAGGATGTTGTCTGCCATTACTTCTTAGAAGAGATTCTTTATGTCATTTGTGCTATATCCTGCTTTTTCATAAGAAATCCCTTTTCATGGTCCCTAACAACTGTCCTGTCTTGTAGATAGGATATTCTTTACTCACATTGGCTCATTCTTCTATGTCTAATTTTAGTGGAGTTTTAATTCTCCTGGACATCTCTTTGAATGCATTTCATATATTCTTTTCTCCCTATGTTGGATGTTCATGGTTTCCAACATATCTTTAAGCTCCTCTATTTTTTAAAAAATCCACATTGCCCCTAGAGTCACTAACCATGTCTTTCATTGTGGTCACCATCCCTGTAGTTATCTGAGAAATTATTTCTGATTTGGGATTTTCTAGAGCCTCTTTTATTTACTTTCTTACTTCTGCTGTAACCACTTCAGAGAGTCCATGTAGTTGGCTTTCAAATTGTTCCACCTCATTGGCCCTTGAGTTTTGCCTTTGGTGAGCTAAAAGTCTGGAGTTGTGTCTTCTCATTTTGTATTTTTTAAAGTTTAATTTCTAGGTTGATGATTGTAAATTGCTTATAGTAAATTGCCTTATTGTTAGTATTTTTTAAAGCTGTATGTTAAAGAGGATAAAACCAAGGAAAATAAAAGAGAATAAAACCAATCAAAACAAACCAGTGTAAATGATACAGGGCTTTAAAACAATACAAAATCAAAAATAGTTACCATAATGCTTCTTGTTGTCTTCAAAAGAGGTGCAGATACCTTCAGACATAGTAAAGACCAAACAGAAGAGAACAGAGTAGAATCAATAAAACCAAACAATGAATGCAATAAAAGACTTCAAAACAAGACAATAGTAAATCCAAAATTGATAATATACTATATCTAGCTATCTTTGAAATAGCTGCTCATACTATTGGATATAACAAAATCAAACAAAACAAAAAAAAATGTAAAACCAGAGTAAAATACAGAGTAAAACCAAACCAACAAAACAATGAAAATGATGCAAGATTTTAAAACAAGACAATAGGGAATTAACAATGAATATCACCCTTGAAGGAGATCCCCCCTAGATGCCACACTGTGTACCACCATCCTCTGAATAGATGATCAGACCACTGGCCCTATACCTGAAAAGTCAGTGAAACACCAAAATACCACAAGCATCAAATTGCATTTCACCTCAATAGCTATCATTGCAACCTGCGTTTGTCCAGACCAGTTGGTCACTTATTGGGTGGGGAGGTATTGGCTCTTCATGCTTCCAGCCTGGATGCCAGAAGGAGCTGAGGTCTGGTTCTCAACAGCAGCCCATGCATGGCACTGGTTCACAGGGAGGGCTTGCTTCTTTTTGAATTCTTGTTCTCTCACCTATTGTTAGTATTTAGAACCATTAGGAAATGATTACACTCAGAAATTTCTTCCAGGTGTAGCTGGCTTTCAGATTCTGCCTACTGAATTTACTGGGGGTGAGAAGTTGCTACCTATTTGGCTTAACCCTTTGTTCTTTGGTGCTGGCCTATAGTATTGTTTATGACACTTGGGAAACCTCATTCTTAGTATAACATGGAGAACAGCTGATTAGATCAATTGGAAAAAGCTGATTAGAACCTTGGAAAAGTAGTGCAATATGCAATAACAACAGATTCAAACACAACACTGAAAATGACAAACTGTGGTAACTATTAGTTTGACATCTTATACACATAAATTATATTTGTGTTTACATAAGAAAATGTAAAACAAACCAGAAAATTGTACAAAGTAAATATGCCCTTGATATAGTGATTTTATTATGAAGGGAGAATAGTTAAAAAGGGTTCATGGAGAAATAGAGAAATAGAAGCAGAGAAAGAGATTAATAGCAAGGTTGGAGAACAATAGAAGGTTAGATAAACTTTGAAAAGCTTGTGCAGAGGACAGAAGGGTAAGAGAGAAGAAAGAAAAAAAGACAAGAACAACAGAATGGAATAGAACAACAATAACAGCAACAAAACTAGAAACAATATTCACCCTCATATTAAAGCAAGAATAATTACTCAAGAGAAAACAAGGCTGGATGTGGTGGTGCATACCTGTAATCCCAGCACTTGGGAGGTTGATAAAAACAAGAAAGGTTAATTTATCAACTGGTGATTTCTTACTGTTTATCTATTTTTTTTAATTCTGTAATATTTCTACCCTTTTTCTGTTTTTATCACTTTAAATAAAAACAAACAAACAAACAAAAAACAAGAAAGAAAAGATTCCACTTCAAGGTATGTCCCTGCTTTGGTAGACAAAGTGGCAGGGTCCACATCCATGTCGATTAATCCCTGAAGGCCAGCTGCACATTTATGACAGTGTAGTTGATAGTACCTTCAAGCCCACAGTTCAGGTTGTTTAGTTCCATTGAAGTTCAGGTTGGTTTATGGCTGTGAGGTTGGAACCTGATTTGTTCAACCCAAAACACTGTGGATGCTTCCTCTCAGCTTGATTTTGTCACCTTGAACTCTGGCTAACTTGAACTCTGTTCCACCTGACTCTGACACTGGGAGTCACTAGATGGAGCCAGATCACAGTTACTCTAAATTATAAGCTCAATTTTCCTCTCTCCAAGATGGCTACAGACCAATTGCTCTGTCCTAAACATTCAAACCCAAATAACTCACCAGCCTCTGCAGCTTGCTGAGTCCACTGGTCTATTCCACTGGTGCATTCCTCTGTGGGGGACATTAGTCACTATCTCTATGCAGGTTGGATGAGTCAGGGTTCAGGGAGAAAGTGCCACTTGCCATCTCCTTCTTCAACTTTGTTTCTGTGGGTTTCAGTTCTCACTTCATATGTTATTGGGTATTGGGGATTCACTTCCCTCCTTCTTTTCTTCATATTGATATGTTCCAGCATTTGAACACCAAATCTCAGAGAGGCTCTTTCTCTCATGTTCATTACTCTGCTATATTCCCGGAAGTCTCAAACTCAAGTCTTTCTCAGTATGGCTCTATTCTCTTTCCTTGAGCACTCTGACCATCCCTTCTCTAGTTTCATATTACTGTTTATTGTAGCAACATAGTAAGTCACAATGATACAGAAAGTAGTTCCTCCCACTTTTCCTCCTCCCCAAATTTTTTTAGCGTCTTAACCCTTTGACTTTCCATTCAAATTCAGAAGTCTTGTCCATGTCTGCAAAAGTCTTTTTAATATTTTGGTAAAATGGAATTAAACTTGTAGATAAATATGGAGGGGCAACCTTTTTCTTAAATAAAATTGAGGCTTCCAGTCTATGAACATACTGTGCCTCTCTATTTCTTTGGGTTTTCTTTGATTCTTCTCATCAACATTTATAGTTTTAAGCATAGAGACACTACATACATTTCTTAAAATTTATACCTGATATTTTATATTCTTTGCAGAATTTGTCAGTGATATTGCTTTCTTATTGTTTCCACACATTACTATTGCTACATACAACTCTTACTTATTTTTGTTGACCACAAATCCTATAATATTGCAGAGCTAATTTATTAATTATAGAAGTTGTTTTTGTGTGTATAATCTTTGAGATCTACACTGACAGTTATCTCACCCGAAGATATGGACACTTCTATTTTACTCTTTGCAGTCTGAAGCTCTTTTATTTTTTTTTTGTTGCTCACCCTAGAACGTCTAGCATGACATTGAGTGAGAGTTGAGACTAGATTTTTAAAAATTGTTCATGCTCTTAAGAACAAACATTGCATCTTTCACCATGAAGAGTGAGATTATCTGAAGAATTTTCTGTAGCTTCTAATTTTAAGTAGAAGTTTCCCTTTTCCCCTATTTTTTTTAGTTTTAACAATAAAGGAATATGAAAGATTCCATTTTAAAGAAAATGGAATCATGGAAGCTGGAAAATAGTTCTAAGTAGGGAAAATATTATGTCCCCTATGACATAATAATTATGACATTGTGTCTAATGTCCCCTCAAAACCTCATGTAGTCATAAGTGGGTTTTTTAGAGATGGCTGGATCTAGAGTATGGGAATTAAATGCATGCTAGTGGTACTAAGTGTTTATGATTACTAAATTATCCCACTGATTGGTTTCACAATATGGGAAAGCCTAACCTGGTTGTGAGTGATGCCTGAATAGCATATAAGTGATAGAAAGAGACCTGATGTTGTTGCTTTCTGCTTGTTACTTCATTGTTTTGCTGCCTCTTGCCATATGTATGCCCCTATCTCTTATTCCTGTGTGATGCTCCCCTGCCATGCCACCTTGCCTTGAAAACAGACAACTATGAACTGAAACCTCTACAAACCTTTCATCATTTAAGTTTAGGTTTTGCCTTAGCAATGAGAAAAATATCTAAGAAATAGAATTACACTTATCTTTAGTTGTATTCCTGAAGAAAGAATTGTGTGTAGTTCCAAATCTTTCATATTTATAATTTTAAAAGTCATCATACCAAGACATCCCTATTTTTCTACATTATTCTTGCTGCAGATGGATATAAATTGAGGATCAGTCTGAGGCATCATACAATTTTCCAAGCCTTCCTTCTGTCTGTCACCAAGTATTTCTGTACTGCACAATCTTGGAAGATGAAGGAGGTCTTGTGCTAGTTCAAGGATGGAAAATCTTTTAGATAATTCAATGATAAACATTGGGTTGCAGCACGTGTGCCATATGCATGCCATCACTGTTCTAGTCCCTTAATCTGAAAGAACAGTTTTTTCTGACAACTTGCATTTATATTTAAGTTTCCCTTGGCAAAAGGCATTTGTATTTAAGAAGCAACTGAAATATAAAGGCTTGAAACTGCACCAGGTGGCTAGGTGTTCCCAGCACACTCACAGTCATGACAAATACTTACTGAGCACCTGTCTTGGGACCTGCCACTTAATAGTCACCAAATGTTAGGCAAGAGCTGTGTGTTTAACAGATCTTCTGTAACTGTGTGATCTCTATGCTTAAGAATGATAAATTGTCTTTTTCTTGGGACTCTAGAGGTTTGGTCCTGTAGGATTTATGAAAAAAATCTGTCTCCCTATCTGAAGAGGAAGAATGTAAGAGAATATGAACACTGTTTTCTCCAGCTTTCACCGGTGGAAAACTCAAGGAAGTAAGAAATTAAGAGGATTTTAATTGAGAGCTTAATGGTGAATCTGGGGACAGTTAGAGACTAAGATACTCTTCACTGTACAAGGTGTAGTCCTCTGAGTTGGGGCTTTGTAAAAATGGTCTTTTGTCTTTATGCCCTAGAAGACCTATTATGAACAATTATAAAAATTTCACATATTTCTTCATGATTGATGTCTTATGGTTCTGGGGCCAGAGTCTATGGATTTAATCACAAATGGTGTTTTGTTTTATAGATAGATGTTCCCCATCATTAAACAGTATGGAGATGTGTTGTTAAGAAACCTGAAGCAACAAGCAGAGAAAGGCATACATGTTCAATTGAAGCAGTAAGTATCTGTGCTTACTTGAAAAAGTGTACCTGCTTGTTGTCCAGGCTGCCATGATGCCCTGTAGTTAGAGCAGAAAATTATATGATGCCTCAGATTGCTTCTCAATTTATATCTGTCTGCAGAAAAATGAAATTTTCATTGCTGAGTTACTTCAGCAACCAGGCATTAAATCCAGGTGCTAATGCAGGGTGTGGTGTTACAGCTCCAAGAAGTCATCCAAGAAGAGGCGGGATTCAAGAGAAGACAGGGCATTTTTTCATTGAGTACAGGAACCAAGATTAGTTAAACTATTTTTTCATCACTTTGATTATCATAGGCATAAAATACATTCTTTAGAAGGAAGAAGCATTGGTACATAGTGAAAGTCAGTGGATGGAGCAGGAATTACCATGTGAAACTTCAAAGAACTTAAACATCTTCATGTTCTTTTTTTTTAGATACAGTAAAAGTTTAAATATTTAACCTTCACACCATTTCTCCTTACTTTTATGAGAGAGGCAGAGACAGGGAGAGAGAGATAGAGATAGAGAGAGAGAAAGAAAATCAGGGCAACAAGTATATCAATGACTGTGTAAAATGGGGACTTGAGGTCTCTTAGCTCTGGTATCTTACAAAATAATTTTCAACAGAAATGTAATAATAACAATAATTATTATCATATTTAAAATCTGTTTTTGAGACAGGGCTTCATTACGTGGTTCAGAGTCACAGTCATTCTCCTGCCTCAGACTCCTGAGTGCTGGGATTACAGGCATTCACCATCACACCTGGTCTCAGTATTGGTTTTCAAAGACAAAGTGTTGCTAAGTGGTCCAAACTGAGCTTGCATCCACTGTGTAGTCCAGGTTGATTTTACACTCATGATCCTTCTGCCTCAGTCTCCCTAGTACTGGGATGACAAGCATGTATAACCACAAACTAAATATAATTATTATTCCTTATTATAATTATTAATAAGGATAATTTTTGTTTTTTACATTATACCAAAATGGTTCAGCCCCAGGGCAGCCTCAGACCCCTGTATTGTGGAAGTTGAGTAGGGGATGTGGAAAAGGAGGAATGATGTTTTTGGGTGCTCAGAGCAGGATGTTCTTGTTGTGTGATATGCTGAAGAGGAATCAGTTCAGGACACACTGTGTGATGAGACAAGATGTAGATCAGTATCACCTTTTCAGTCCCCTCAGAAGAGTCCTGCTAAATGGTGCTTACACATTTATCCTCCACATTCCACACACACTGCTGTAGTATGTCTGCCTGTGGGTCTCCGTGAAGGAATGCCACAAGCTCAGAGTCTAACTCACCTCGGGTTCCCATCACCCCGAGCACAAGGGTAATTATATCACTGGTTCCCTTTAAAAACCCATGCGTGAGAGTGAGGGGAGCATAGAGCATTCAGCTGATCCAGTATGTAGTTCTTCTGACAGTATGTGGCTGTGTCTTTCTGGTATATGATTTAGTCCCACTTCTTGAACAATTTGTAATAGAAGAGATGCAGACTTTAGTTTCCCCT
>PVLA01018716.1:0-13869 GCA_004027455.1 Hydrochoerus hydrochaeris
GCAGCATCTCTCAGGATGATACAGATGGAAGAAAGGAAGAACACAAAAAAAGGAGAGAAACATTCGATAAAGAATATAAAGAAAATATAGAATACACACAGCAGATTCAAAGAGATTACCAGGAAATTAAAAACTCCATTGAAAGCTGGCAAAACTCCTTAAAAGAAACTAAGGATAGACTATCAAAACTTGAAGACAAGTTTGCAATGTGTGATGATAAAAGGAAAGATCTCTTAAAAATAACAAGGAAACAGGCAGTAACAATACAAAGGCTAGAAGATGACAAGAGAGTCTGCAATTTAAGAATAAGAAACATGAATGAAGAAGCAGGAATACACACAGGTGAATTACAAAAGCTATTCATGGAAGTAATTCAGGAAAACCTCCCAAGCATGGGAAAAGAAAATGACATTTGGTTGTGTGAGGCATACAGAACTCCAGCCACCTACAAACAAAACAGATCTACACCCGGACATATAGTAATCAAGATGCCAGAAATTCAATATAAACACAGAATATTAAAAGCCATCAGAGAAAGGGGCTAAATATGTCCACTGGAAGAAGGATAGTCTCTTTAATAAATGGTGTTGGAAAAATTGGCTCTCTAAATGCCAAAGACTGAAACTAGATCCATGCATATCACCATGCACAAAACTTAAGTCTAAATGGATCAAAGACCATTTAGACTTAAAACAGAAACACTAAATCTGGAAGACAAGGTAGGTAGAAGCCTTGGAGACATAGAGGTAGGCAGAGAATTCATGAACCAAATGCAAACTGCATGGGAAACACTTCAAAGAATCAACAAATGGGATCTCACATTATTGAAAAGTTTCTGCAATTCAAAGGAAATCACCAACAGAGTGAAAAGAAAACCAACAGAGTGGGAAAGAATTTTAACTAGCAACCCTTCAGACAAAGGATTTGTGTCCAAAATATATAAAGAATTGAAAAACATCAAGCCCCCCAAATTCAAAAACCCTCTCCAAAAATGGGCATCTGAGATGAACACACAGTTCTCAGAGAAAGATATACAAATGGCAAATAAATACATGAAGAAATGTTCGCCATCACTGGTCATTCGAGAAATGCAAATTAAAACAGCATTGAGATTCCACCTTACTCCGGAAAGAATAGCTGCCTTCGAGAAATCAACTGATAACAAATGTTGGCAAGGCTGTGGGGGAAAAAGGAACACTGCTGCACTGTTGGTGGGAATGTAGACTGGTGCAACCATCATGAAAATCCATATGGAGAATTCTCAGAAGACTAGGATTGGAAGCCCCAATCAATCCAGCTATCCCCCTCCTGGGTATTTTCCCCAAAGAACTGAAAAGTTCATGTCACAGTGATATATGTGCACCCATGTTCATAGCGGCACAATTTGTGATAGCTAAATCCTGGAAACAACCAAGATGCCCATCAACCGCAGAGTGGATGAAAAAGATGTGGCATTTTTATACAATGGAATATTACTCAGTTATAAAAAATGATCTTGAGGCCTTTATAGGTAAATGGAGACAACTTGAGACTATCCTCATTAGTGAAATAAATAAGAATCATATTTATAAATATCATATTATGTCTATAGTATAAAAAGTAAATAAGAACTACAAGTGTAATAAAACCAAAATGTGTAATTGCTATTGTAAAAAAGAGAGGAAAAGAAAGTACTCTAAGGAATATAATTGCATGTAAGTTTGAGTGTGTAAAATAGATGACCATATTGCTCAATCTTTGTTGGATCTTTGAGCAAAACTGTTTGTAGTCTGTTTGAATATTTACTATGTACCCTTTAACTTTGTAACTTGAACAACTACATCCAGGATGACAGTACATAATTAATAAATTACTGATTTCTTAATGGGGCTTTTTCTCACTCTCCTTTTTCTTTCTTTCTTTTAGAATTCTGTATTGTTGCTACCCCTTTTTTTGTTTTTCTTTTTTTTCTTCTCTTTAAATAAAATTTTAAAACTGTATAATTGCCATTGTAAAAAAAGAGGGAATAGGAAGTGCTATAAAAGATATAGCTGCATGTATGTTTAGATGTGTGGGATAGATGACCATATTTCTAGGTTCTTGTTGGATTGTTCAACGGATCTGTTTGCACTCTCACTGCTTTAGATAGAGTCCACTTTGTGTGTGTTAATTCTGTAACTTGAATAACTATTTCTAAAAGAACAATATGTAATGTATCAACTAGTGATTTCTTACTATCTTTTCTTGAAATTCTGTAATGTTTCTACCTTTTTCCTGTTTTTTTCCTCTTTAAACAAAAAAAATGTATAATTGCTATTGTAAAAAAGAAAATAGGAAGTGCTATAAAACATATAACTGCATGTATATTTATCTGTGCAGGATTGTTACCCATATTTCTTAGTTCTTGTTTGATTGTTGAACAGATCTGTTTGCAGTCTCACTGCTTGAGTGTCCATTTTGTGTGCTTTAATTTTGTAACTAGAATAACTATTTCTAAAAGAGCAATATGTAATTTATCAGCTAGAGATTTCTTACTGTTCATGGGTTTTTTTGAAATTCTGTAATATCTCTCTCCTTTTTGTTTTATCCCTTTAAATAAAAAAAATTTTAAAAAAAGAGATCAGAGAAAAGAAACAGATTACCTATAAAGGTAAGCCTATCAGGATCAAAGCTGACTTCTCAACACAGACCATCAGATCAAGAGGAGCTTGGAGTGAAGTATTCAAAGCCCTGAAAGAGAATAACCTCCAGCCCAGATTGATGTACCCTGCAAAACTGTCAGTAGAAGTTGACGGAGAAACAAGATGCTTCTATAATAAAGAGGAACTGGGGGAGTTTGTGACCACCAATCCAACCCTACAGAAAATACTGGAGGACATTCTAGAGAGAGAGAAAAAAAATAACCAGCATTTCAGGAACAGTGGCAGAAAGTCCTCAATGAGTGGGGCAGGCAGTAGAATAAAGGAGAAAAGTAGATGAACAAATGCAGGAAAATAGCATGGCAGAAATGAGGCAGAGAAGGATAACTAGAATTGCTAACACAGATGGCCTTGATACACTATATTGTTAACAGTGCATCAGGATTTAAAACTCACATTACTCGCACTACTCTACTTAGATGTATTATATTCTGTTCCATTCTACCTGTATTAGATTTGAGGGCACAGAGAGTAATCCTGACAGTAACAGGATATAGTATGGCAATCATCCTTAATTTCCTATTAACTTAATCTAAAGCTCTGTAAAACCTACACTATTTGACCATGATTGATTGTAATCGAATCTGGTTTGTTTGATCATGGTTCTGTATTGATAGATATTATTCAAAGCTGTTATGATTGATAGTATCAAGTCTGAGAGTATAGGCAACTGCACTTAAGGTGACAAGATCCACTAGGATATCCACTCTGGTTTGATTATTACCTGCCTTTGAAGTTTTATACTCTCTACAATGTTTTATTTTTACTAATATTGTTATGAACTGCTATATTCAATTATACTGCTATATTCAATTATGCCTGATAATGTAGACATTCTATTGAAGATAATAAGAAACAACACAGTAATTATTGTAGATCACCTTGTACTATGGTTTTATATGACTTTCTGGTTTCATGTTTTTATAGGAATTTGTTTTGTTTTGTCTTGCTAAGTTTTGTTCTTTCCTCTACTACAGAAAGTATAGAAATACATGCAGAGATTCATGCATGCATAGCTCTTTACACTCTCACTGTTTGACTATCTACTTTGTATGCTTTATTTTGTAATTTGAGCAACTATTTCTAAGAGGACAATATGTAATTTATCAACTAGTGATTTCTTATTGTTTATCTTTTTTTTGGAATTCTGTATTACCTTTACCCTTTACATGCTTTTGTTTCTCTTTAAACTAAAAAAAATGAGTCTTTCAATCCTCAGACATGATATTTATTTAGGTATTATTTACTTTATCTCAATAAGATTTTTAAAGCTTTAAGTTTATAGAAATACATGTAGAGACTAATGCATCTGTAGCTGTTTACAGTCTCACTTTTTGAATATCGACTTTGTATGCTTTAATTTTGTAACTTGAACAACGATTTCTAAGAGGACGATATGAAATTTATCAACCAGTGATTTCCTACTGTTTATCTTTTTTTAAAATTCTGTTTATCTCTACCCTTTACATTTTTTTCTCTTTAAATAAATTAAAAAAATATTCCATGCAGCAAGAACATGAAAAATAGCAGGAGCAACTATTCTATTTTCAGACAACTTGGGTTTCAAGTCAAAATTGATCCAAAGAGTGAAAGAGCGTCACTACATACTGGCTAAGGGAACAATTCAAAAGCAAGAAGTAAATATAAAGATAACACTGGTGAACTCAATTTTATAAAACAAACACTACTTGACATAAAAACACCAGATAAACACTAATTACAATGGGAACCGCAGTACCTCCATGTCACAAATAAATCAACCATAAAAAAAAATCAAAAAAGAAATATCAGAGTTGAACCAAACCTTTGAACAAATGGAATTGATACGTTTCTACAGTGTCCTCCCTATACAGCAGAATGCACACTCCTCACAGCAGCAAGTGGGACTTTCTTCAAAATAGAACACAAAACACCAAAACACCCACTCCTGTGAATGGCCTATATCCTCTTCAGGGAGGATGAGCAGATAGGTACTTTTATCTCTGGCTTTTTATGCCTGTAAGAAAAGTAAAATAAACCCACTCTCACTCTGGTCATCAATAGGCACATGACACACCCTCCAGAAAACAGGCTTTTTGTGAGCAAACGTTGGGAGTATTCTGTTTGAGTGCAGACAGGCTGAGATCATGAATGATGTCGGCAGCTGACCCAAGGAGAAGCTAAGTTTTTATAGGGTTTTTGGATGCAGTTATAATCCAAAGACTCTGGGTAGAATGTTTGGGGTCACAGTTCCCAGGACTCTCCATTCAGGTGTGTAGATACTACTGGACTTTCCAGCACTGGGGAGATCATATGTCCCATCCTAAATTTTCTTTATGGCCATCTGTTCTGTTTGCTGCAGGCAGCATGACCCTTGAATGGCTCCTGTTTGTGAAGGGTGACATGTTTTCTGAGAGGGTCTCCCTCTCAGGTCAGATGTGACATATCTCATTCCTTTGAGTGCCCACACCCCTCTCTTGAGCATACCTACAACCTGTATCTCTGCTAAATAACCATTCTTGTATCTCTTTCAGACACGTCCTGGAAATTCTTTTTCTGTGACAGGAGTCAGCAAGCCTGCTACAGTGGGGTGGGTTGAGTTGGGGAAGCTCTCAGACCCAGCCCAGTGACTCTTCCAGGTTTCCACATTCTTACAGAAGCTTACCTTTCCTTCAGGGCATGCCAGCAGGTTATTTTTATTAGTACATGTTTGCAGTATGTGATGTTTACAATATCACTCCTGCCAAACTTCTCCCTCCTCCAAATTCTCTCTCCCCATTTTCCTTCTTCATGATATTATCAGTCTTATCTCAAGTTTATATAGTGCTTACATTCATTGAGGTTATTCAGGTCCTGTACATGGCAGATCCTTGTTCTACTTATTTCTCCCTCTCTTCTTACCTTCTCTTGGACTGCTTCCCACTTTGTGGCCATCCTCTGTTATGCTTTTGTTTATACCTTGCCTTACTCGAATGAGAGGTACTATGTCGTATTTAAGCTTGTGTGTCTGATTGCACTCAACATTACATTTTCCAGGTGCCCCCACTTTCCTGCAAATGTGTCAAATTTTTCCTCCTTTATAGGCAGCTCTCTTGCGTTAGATACAGACAGAACATTCGTTTATACAGTTGTGTGTTGTAGGGTATTCAGACTCCTTCCAGAATTTAGCCATTACGAATTGTGCTGCTATGAGCACTGGTGTGCGTGTTTCCCTGTACGATGATGTCTTCAGCTCTTTGAGGAAGAAACCTAGAAGGGGGAGAGCTGGGTCACGTGGAATTTTTAATTTAAGTTCTTTGACAAATTTCCACCCAGGTTTTACTTCATGTCACATTGTTTATTTTTCCTCCCATGTGTTAGAATCTCGTTTCTTTTTCCAATTATGTTCATGCTATTATTTTTATTAGTAAGAATAAGAGCTCTGTAATTATCACATTCTTGGTAAGGAGTTGGCATGTGCAGTGTGTAGAGTAGCAATAAGGTCCTGCCTGGGGCATTACGATGCCATCTATCAACCATAGATTGTCCTCAGAGTTGCTTTTATTGGGCACCCAGTCCCTGTCCCCAGGCACTGCCAGAATGAAGCCCAGCTCCATCTGGATGACAAATGCAGTGGGTAGAAATACAGAGTTTGAGAGCCTGGCCGCATTTGGCAAGGACGCAGTGTCTTTGTGTAGTCATGGCAGGAGCCCAGGACAAGTGGTGGAGGCAATGAACTCAGGCTGTGCCTGGGGACTGATAAGATGGTTCCTGGCCATGTTGGTGGGCACAGACTCAGGACATGGAGAAGTCTGCAGCTTCTACCTCTCCTGCGGGATTTTGGGGGCTGGAGGGGAGCAGTCTCACTAGGACAGGCTTTTCCTACCTCACCTGCCCAGATCCCCTTGCTGGAAAGTGGGAAAGCTGGTGTGATCTGTGCACATTAGCAGCCAGTGTGAGAGGGAGAGCAGTGCAGAGCCTGTGGAAACTCATCCCGCCTGGGTGGCCCTAGAATGATGCTCACTGAGTGAGCACAAGTGCAGACAGTTGCTGGCCTCTCCAGGATAATGATCCCTCTGCTGGACTCCACACCCCTTGACGAAGACACCAAGTTGACTCAAGACATGAAAGTGGTCAGCCAGAGTACAGAGATTAATTTTGGAGTTTTTCAAAAATACTTAATGGAACTGTGTGAGGTGATGCACCTCGATAGTCCCAGTACTCTGGAAACTGACGCAAGAGGATCCCGTGTCTAAACCCAGCATGGATAATTTACCATTTAGGGAGATTCTGTCACTGGTGCATCTCAGGGAGAAACCTTTGGTTGAGTTCAATCCTTAGTACCAGACAGAATTTAATGACTTCTTTTCTGCAGTGTCCACAGGGCAAGACTAGACCCTAGGGACCTTCTGTACCTGGTGTCTATGAGATGCTGAAATTTCCTATTTTAAAAACAAAACTTAACAAAATCTAGAGAATGTCTGTCCCTCTTCAAGCGGGAGACCCAGGACTGTGCTGATCTGTTCCTCCTCTGTGTCATGACAAAAGTGTGGGCTGTCCACAGGTGGCCACCTGAGACCCTGTGCACACAGCTGCATCTCCTGGAGGCCACCATAAATCCCTGTTCCCAGGTGCTATGTGTTCTACCCTTGGGGTTGGGGGGACACCCCAGATAAGAACATGTATCTGCCCCTACATCTGTAACTGTAACCCAGAAACCCCAAATTCCAGAAATCCATTGTGAAAAATGAGATTCACAGAGCCTGATGTTTCCTTCAGCTCTACTATGAGCTGAAAAATTAGAAAAACTCCAGAGAAAAGGTTGCTGAAAACACTGTGACATTGTGTCCACTGAAAATGCCAATGGATAGTGCTCCTAGACTGGGCCATGTCCCTAGGCCACACATGAGATGACAAGAGAACTGAGGCCTGCCACACTCCCCACCCAGCAACAAAACACACAGACCTGAACCCTACAGGGAAGACAGGAAGGAGAAACATCTCCAGGGGAGGCCAGTGTTCCCCAGGGGGGATGTATGTGACTGTAATTTTGTCTTTTATTATTCACTCACACTGCATTCTGTTACTTAATAAATATTTCTTGTCTGGCAAAAAATAACTGAATAATTCACTGAATATTTGATGAGAAATTTTTGGGATCTATTTAGGATATTCTCTTCCTGAAAAAAAATCAAGATTAAACAGTCTCTACCAAGATTCTGTGACCAAATGCAAATCTGGTTGCAGTGTTGAAAAAAATCATAGACTGGGAGATAAGGGCTATGAGATGAATGATGGCCATGATCTAGAAGCAGCAGGAGAGGGGAGAAAACCCATTTGGGTATAAAATTGAGGGAAATATTTCTGGAACAGGACAGTGGTGAAGGTTGTACAATATTGAGAATGCACTTAATGTCATGACAATATTTTAACAATATTAAAGTTTAAATTTTATTTAAATTTTATCACTAAAATTTCGGAGAAAATAGAATCGTGCCAATATTTTAACAACATTAGAGTTTAAATTTTATTTAAATTCTATCACTAACATTTCTGAGAAAATAAACCAGCCCAAAACACAAAAATAAGGGAATCACGAAAAGAAAGACATAGTAGGTGTAGATAAAGTCCTGCTGATAGAATTCAAGAGATGACTCCTGCTGAGCGGCCCCCAGGAGTTCCAGCTCTCCAGCTGGTGGGGAAGGAATTCTAGATGCTAGCTCTTGCTGTGACACCAGAGCTGCTGAGGGAGCTGCAGGTTGAGCAGGCACAAGATCTGCAGGCAGGATGTCAGCCTGGGCTGGAGCTGGGCCTGCAGTTGCAAGGAGAGAAAATTTCACCAAACATGCATGTTCTTTCTCAGGGCAAAACCTTCCCACTGACTGCCAGAGACAGCCACGTGCACCAACACAACCTCAGCAAGTCCTCTCAGATTGCATCCCACAGTGACTGCTGAGTGTCTTTATGGTCCTGGGTCAGCCAGCATGTGGAAGTTTGCTGTGTTCCAAGCCACATCCCGCCCCATAGGCCCACAGGCCCATACATCTGTCCTCCTTACCTTGGGGCTCCACCTCAGGGGGCTCAGGAGGCTCCAGCTGGCCCTGGAGTTCTTCTGCTGGATCCACCTCGGAGGACAGATCGAGTGAGGCATCAAGAGGTAAAGCGGTTGAACTGGAGTCAAGAACCAAAGGGGTGGAACTGGAGAAAATGGAGGCAGCAGAGTGAAAGGCCTGGCCTTTCCTCCCACAACCCCTCCCCAGGCCACCTGCAGGACCGGACACATGGGCCACTTGGCCCTCTTGGCAGTGTCCACCCGCAATGATTCAGCACAGACCCAGGGAGACCCAAGAGGTTGACAGAGGCCTCCATGAGAGGGAGTCCTTGCTTAGTGTTGTGACACCTCTCCCTTTTTCAGTGAAGCCTGACACAGTGTCTCTCCACCCTCCCCACTGGCAGATCAGCTTGGTGAAGACAGAGATTGGTAGCTAATTTGTACTAAGGCATAGGGCTGCTGCTGCATAAAATTTCTGAGAAGAGAGAGGTCAGTCAGAGTCTGTGAGCAGGAGAGAGAGCTCAGTCTCTACCTCACAGGGCAGTGTGTTGCCCCGGTCTCTGTGTCTCTTTAGAGCTCCTCTTGCACTGTTGTGTATCCATAGCTAGACAGTCAGGGGGGCATCACATTCGCTGTAATGGGAGTAATACCTACTGCATTATCCAGGGTGAATTGATTGCCTCAGTAGTACTGAATCCCCAAAGGGTAAAGTTTTCATTTGCTCTGCTTATGAGAGCAGGAGCCATGCCTAGGAAAGTGTCTTTACATAGTGGGCCTTCATGTCTATTGATGGATTGATGGTACCCACATGCTCTTGCGTGTTGTGTGTGTGGGCCTAGACCCTTGGCCATCCTCAAAGGATGCCTGCTCTGGGAACATTCTGACACCCATAGAGTGACTCTTCAGGCTCCTTTAAAGTGAGCAGAACAGCTTCCCCCAAGTACAGGTCACAGCGAGGGGAGATAAAGCTTCCCAGTGGAGATGGAAGCTCATCCCTGAGAAGAAGCACACAGCAGGTCTTCTGCAGGGCCAAGGCCAGGGTCAACATGTCCCATAGAGATGCCATTTCATCCCCAGTGACCCTGTGATCTTGATCCACTGCTCCTTCCACTGTTTACAACTGAGGCTGGGAGAGGTGCTGGCACATGGCCAAGTCCCACTGGGCTGCTAGAGAGGAACTCACCATCCCCCCATTATGGGCTGTGGGGTAGAGATGTCAGTTCCTGAAGAGTCCAGGAAGGAGGAGCCAAGGCTGGAGCAGCTGTCCAGGAGGGCTGGCTCCAGGGGCTCCATCAGAATCTGAGGCCCACCAGCCTGCATTGTGCTCCTGAAGAACACCTCTGACAGGTGCTCTGCGGGTTCATTTTCAGACTGTAGAGACAGTGGAGAGACATGGAATTGGTGTCCCACCCATAGCTTCTCAGGAGGGTTTGAAGCTGAACCAAAGCCCACACTCCAAATGTTCCACAGAGGCTCGTGTGGCAGTGGAGCTACAAGGGGGCCCCAGCAGTAAAGGGATTCTCATATTAAAAGTGAAATTTTATTAGCTGTGGAGAGGTTGCATGTATCTCCATGCATGAAGGACAACCCATGAGTCCTGAAACAGCCTCCCATTGTAGAGATCAGAAAACAGAGGCTCATCTTGGTTGGGTCAGTCCATTGACAAGGTCACACAGAATGCTCCCCAGGTTTCTGACCAAAGTCCCCAGGAAAGAATTACATCTGGCTTCCTTAGCCTTCTAAGACAGAGTGGCTGAGTTCACTACCGCCTCATACAGTATCATTTAGCCAAAGGGAGGTTCCATCCTGTGACCTGCAGGGCCTGTGTAAGTTCTAACCCATGCTAGAAAAAAGGGCAGAGTAGCAACGGGTCTGACATTTTGGGTTAGCGCACCTGTGCTGATGTGGAGTTAGAGACACTCTGCCAACTGCCCCACAGTCCCTGGGCCCAGGAGATAAATGAGCAGGCAGAATTTAAGCATGACAAGTAGTAAAGTGACTTAATGTCCATGTCCTTATTCTGATGCTCCCACCTTGCTCAGTGTCCTTGGACCTGGCCTATCAGAGGCAGAGTAGGGAGAGTGTGGGGGTTGAAGACATAGACCCCAGATTCCTTTGGAGCAAGACCATAGGCCCGCTGTTTCCTGAACCCTGGAGTGAGACGCTGAAGGTGATGTCTGGCCCCGAAGGTCTCTCTGTCCTCCATGGGCCTTCTGCTCACACACACACCCTGAGCTTGAGCTGGCACCTGTTGTTTTTGTGTGTGCCATTGTCTGAGGCAGGGACATGGCATTCAGGCCCCCAGTGACCTGCTCCACACTGATGTCCTGTGAGCAGCTCCATTGGGGCGGTGCCCAGTAGCTGGCAGGAAACACAAGGCTCTGTCTGAGCACCATTTGAATCTTCTTTTCCCCCCAGATAACTTTGTGCTCCCCAAATCACAATCAGCCCTGTCACAGGCTTCTACTTCAAGAGAACAAAGCTGACTCTGCAGGCTGCCCTTCTCCTGTGAGCCCTGTCTGGGCTGGCAATGTGACAGGACCCCAGACCCATAGCCTGGCATCTCCTGCTTTAACCTGTCCCCCTTCCCCAACCCCAAACACACTGAGGATGAAGTGTTGGAATTTTCCAAGGGACTCACGGTGTTGTCCAGGTCTAAGTAGTCCTTCTCTGGACCATGTTGCTTCAAGTAGTTGATGGCCACATGTAGGAACTCCTCTCTTGGGATCACTTTTAACTCTGGGCATTTGGAGGTTGGTACTGCTGAGTCCTGCCCTGTGGGACCCATGACACCTGGGTGGTTTCTGGTGAGTTTCTTAAAGCATCTGGGCCAAGTGAACCATCCCCTCAATGCTTTCTTCTTGGTGTCTCTGCATGTGGTCCTGAGGCGGGGGCCTCGGCACCTGGGAAAACAACATAACATCTTTGTGACTGTTTCTAGACAAATGCATGGAAAGGCAGTTAAACTGGTGACCACAGAGTTCTAAGTTCTGTTTGGACCTGTTGCCAAGGAAGTGAGGTCATGTGCTGGGGTCATATGCTGAGACTCACCTCTGATAAGACTATGACCCCCTTTATTCAATATTCTGTTGTGATTGTTTTTTTTAACAGTAATGCCTCTTGTTATCTTCAAAAGAATTGCCCATATCATCAGGCATAATAAAATTGAACAAAACAGTACAGAACAAAACCAATAAAAACAAAACACTGGCGACATTATAGGACTACAAAAGAAGAAAATAGTCAAACCAGAATGGGTATCATAGGGCATCTTATTGTCTTCAAAGTAGTTGCCTATACCCTCAGACTTGATACTACCAAACAAAACAGAGTAGTATAAAATCATCAAAACAAAACAATGAAAGCAATACGGGCTTCAAATTAAGTTAATAGAAAATCAAAAATGGTTACCATAATATCCTGCTATCTTTGGAATAGCTGTCCATGCCATCAAATCTAATACAAGTATACAAATTGAAACAAAATAAAATCAAAACTAAACAGAACAATGAAAACAATATGGGTTTCAAATCATGATAATGGCCACTACCTTCCCTTTTTAGACAATTCTTCCCCTTTCCCTTTCACAATATATATTTTGCATTTTGGATTCCACTAACTCCTTTAGTTTTTTTATAGTAGGGAGACAACACCATATTCCCCCATGTGACCCTGAACCATTTCATTCATGAGCATGATCTCAAGTCGTTTCCATTTATCTACAAGAGCCTTGAGATTATCTTTTTTTATAGCTGAGTAGGTTTCCATTATGTAAAATTGGTGTATCTTTTTATACACTCTACAGCTGATGGGCAAGCTACTCCAATTCTTATTGGTTCCCTGTCACATAGAGCATTGTTATCTCTCCTTTGACTTTCTGTCTATAAACCTCATTTTGAGTTAAATGTGTTTCTTGTATAAAGCATATTGATGGATCCTGTCTCCAGATCACTCTGCCTATGTTTCTTTTCATTGGTGAACTGAGGCCATCTACCTTAATGGCTATGGCCAACATGCATTGGCTCATTTCTGCCACGCTATTTTCCTGCTGTTGGCTCCTACTTTTTCCCTCCATTCAATTGTCTGCCCCTCTCAGTGGTGCCCCTCTGCCACTGGAACCATGTTCTTTCTAGAGATGTCCTTGGATAATCTTTGTAGGGTTGGTTTAGTGGCCATGAATTCCTTCAGTTGTTCTTTGTCATGGAAGTATCTTTTTTTTTTTCATTAATTTTGAAAGATACTTTTTCTGGGTACATTAATCTGCATTGGAAGTTGTTTTCTTTCAGGATTTGAAATATTTCATTCCAAGCTCTTCTTGACTTGATGTTGTGTGTTGAGAAGTTTGTTGTGGTTCTGTTGGGTTTTCCTTTATAGATGATCTGTTTCTTTAACAGCTTTTAATATTTTGTTCTTCTGTTAAATTTCTGAGATCTTTATTAAGTTGGGGTATAGATTTGTTTGGGTTATGGCTAGTTGGAATTCTATATGCCTCACTTATCTGAATGTCACTTCCTTTTCCCATGCTTAGAAAGTTTTCTGATATTATTTCTGTAAATAGATTTTTAATGTCATTTGTGTTGACCCCTGCTTTTTCACTCACACCTATTATTCTTGTAATGTTTTTTGGGGTTATCTTGCAGCCATTTAACTGTTGCTTCCCGGTTCCTTGTTATTTTTAAGAGAACTTTCCTTTTGCAATTGCAAGCCGCAAACCTGTTTTCAAGGTTTGAAAATCTGTCTTCAGTTTCTTTCAAGTGGTTTTGCTGGCTTTTTATGGAGTTTTTAATTTTCTAGATTTTTCTTTGAATCTGTTTTATGTATTCTAAATCTTTTTTATATTTTTCATTCCAAGTTTCCCCCATTTTCCTATGCTCCTTTATTTTTTATCTATGTCTTCTTTAGAAGTGCTTTCTTTTATTATGTTTTTCATTTCTTCTTTTACCTGACATAGTATTTCTGTTCTAATTTCCTTTCTAGGCACGTGAAATTGTTTCTTTACTTCAGCTGCCATCACTTCAGAAATTTCAGGTGTATGACTTCCAGTCGCTTCACATTTCCTAGACTTGCTCTGCTTGGGTTGGAGGCCAGAGACTGACTTTTGCTTCTTTATCTTGAGGTATTCCTGAGTTCTTCTGGACAACTGTGTAGTAGGGTCCCAGGCACTTCCTGCATTGGCCACAA
>PVLA01018717.1:0-13853 GCA_004027455.1 Hydrochoerus hydrochaeris
ACCTCTTCTGGTATTCCCAACGAATTTTAGGGTTATTTTTTCTAATTCTGTGGGTATACTTTTGCTATTTGATTCATGTTTCATTAAATCTGTGTAACAATTTTGGACATTTGCGTTACCTTTGTTCATTGTATTCAAGATAAAAGTGTATCTTTCCATTTTCTGATATTCTCTTCAATCTCCTTTTTCAGCATACAGTTCTCCTCAATGTAAAATCATTTCACTTCTTGTGTTAGATTTTCTTTTTATTTCATTTTTTTGTGCTATTTGGAAAGGTATTGTTTCCATAATTTCTCTCTCAGTGAATTTGTAATTCATGGACAGAAAGACTACTAATTTTTGAGTATTGATTTGTATCCAGCTACCCTACAGTATTTGGTTATTAAATCTAGGATACTTGATGGAGTTTGGGGGGTCATATTTGTAGAATATCATGGCATCTGCAAATATTAATATTTTAACTTCTTTTCCTATCCTTATTCCTTATATTTCTCTCACTTTTCTAATTGCTTTTGCTAATGCTCCCATAATTATATTGAATAAGAGTGATAATATACATCAGCCTTGTCTTGTTCCTGATTTTAAAGTAAATGCTTTAAAGTTTTGTCCATTTAGTGTGACTTTCAGAGTTGCTTTGACATAGGTGGCTTTTATCAGATTGAGATAAAGACCATCTATTCCTATTTTCTGTAGAGTTTTTTTATCATAAATGATACTTATCAAAAACTTTTTATGCATCTGCTGAGGCTACCATGTGATTTTTGTCCTTGGCTCTGTTGATATGGTGTATTATGTTTATTGATTTACATATGCTGAATCATCTCTGCATGCCTGGGATGAACACCACTTATTTGTGATGTATAATTTTCTTTGACATCACATATTTTTGAAAAAAAATCCACTTAATGACATTCTCATAAAACTTCCTGTAGACTATTGCAAAAATCATTTTATATAAATATGACTATTTATGTCTCCCAGATAATTCCCATTGTATTAAAACATATTCATGAAATTATTGAGAAACATTTACTTTAACCAGGCCTCACAGATAGTTTTTCAGAGTGAATGGGACATTTTTAGAGAAATGAGATATAATGTCTTTACATGTCTATCACTGATTCAGTCATGTCCTTTACATTACATCATAAGTAATACTCAGTATAGTGAGTAAGCTCAGTATAATAAAACCTGTAATTGTTTCCCAATGTTAGTGGAGTAAGTGTCTCTTCATCCAAATTTTACTCAAAGGCAAATTAAAGTTCAGGAGTTCTGGGACACAGACTCCTTTAAGAACATAACAGATTTCCTGAGGGAAAATCAGGCTTCACTAATGGTCATATCTCTTGATATAACTTTGAGAATAATGGGTTTTTCCAGCTGAAGAAGACCATGAGTACTTAATTTCATAGGGAACAGCAACAAGTGAATAAGAACATTGACAAATAACTAATTACCAACAAAGAAGAAAAAGTACATTCAAAACAATAATGTTCTACAAATACATGAAAACCACCTTATGAATTTTGAATTCCTTGGATTTAATTTCTGAAATAAAAAAACATTAGATAATAAAAAAATTCATTCTATCATTCATTCAGCAAAAATTACTGAGCAATTACTCTGTACTAGACTTGAAATAAAATATTAGGCTTGTTCTCTTACCACTGGACATTTGCATTGCAGTTGATACCACACAAAAGCACATTGATTTATGATGAGAATTTTAGGATTAACTTATGATCAAGGTCTGGTGTTAGACTCAAAAGCCAGCCACTTGTGTGGCTGTATGCAAAGACTTATGATGCCAGAAAAGTGTATGTAAGAAAACTTAAATATCAATATGAGCCCAGATGCATGTGATTGTAGACATGATTTTTGTCAGTGCTTCATTACAATTACTGCTATCAAAATGGCCCCAAAATGGACTAGAAAATAAACTAAGGAAAGAAGGGAAGGTAACGAAAGCAATCAAAATTAAAAAGTATAAAATCAGGGAACTCAGTGCAAGCCCACCTCAGGTGTAGGCTCCCCAGAACCTCAACCAAGGGCCCACCCTGACACCAGGAACATTGAAGAGGCCTGCCCAAGATTAAAAAGTGCCCTGGACTGCTACAGATGGGCCCACCCTCCCACCTGGAACAATAGAAGATCTCAGTGGGACCCAGTTAGTGTGAGAAAATTTGGAACTTTGCTCCCAGGTGGTGAAATTAGGACAACACCAGACTGACTGATTCAATGTGGTGAGTATACCCCTAAAATGGAGGTGTACAGGGGATAAATACGGTCAGTAGTAAAACCCCCTACAACTAACTGCAAGACTTTGGTGTGTCTGAAAAGAGTGTGTGTGATCCATTATTCATTAAATTTTTATCATGAAGTAATTATAAATTTACACTGAGTGTCAAAACAAGCTATAATACATTTCTTCAGGATTTTTTATTAACTGTAATGTCCTGCATAAGTATAAAAAATAAAATAATCCTGTTAATAGAGTAACTGGAAATTTATATTTATCCAATCCACAGATCATATTTAAATTTCCTGTTTTATGTGCCCTTGAGTGTGTGTGTGTGTGTGTGTGTGTGTGTGTGTAGGTGCATATATGTGTTTAACAGCCAGCACAGTTAAGAAACATCCCTGCTCATTTATCATCAGTCCTCTTTCTTGTCTTTTATGGTCACCATGTGTAGGTTGTATTTTCTCTTAAATTAATGAGAATGCAAAATTTACTTGGACCAGTTATACTTTGCTGAAACACTCACGAGAATAAAAGCCAATAGATTCTCAACTAGGCACCACTACCTCTGTAATCTCTGCTCAGAATCTAGCAGGGGAATATCATGCAGAGAGCCACCAATAGTCAGTGACTTCAGTGGCTCTGCTAAACTGTGGAGTGACTAAAGGAGCAGCACTAAATTTCCTAATTTCTTACACTTTAATCTATTGAAATACAGTCTTTTCAATAAAACATGCCATAATTTGGTGTTTAATCATTCTTTCAAGACAGATCAGTCATGGTAAATGTAATGCAGTACATATTCTTCCAGATACCATAAGATAAAATCACAAATTAAGAACAGAAATAAAATCACTGATTTTCAAATATTTGGAAATTAAATCCATCCAAAACAACCAAAGGGACAAAGAACAGCTCTAACGGATGATTAGAATTATACTTGAGATGTATAAAACTTAAGATGTAATTTACCAAACTTGTGAGGTAAACACAAAATAATGGCCAAGGGAAAATTTATGCCTGTAAATTTTTTAAACATCTCTAACTAAAAAGGTCAAATGTTGCACTATACATCAACAACAATAACAACAAAAATAGCAAAGCAAATACCTAGCAAATGGAAGGCAATAATAAACACAAACTGGAAACTCATGTAGCAGACAATAAAAAAACACAAAAAATCAATAAAAACAAAAGGTGATTCTTAACAATATCAAATCTCTATGTCAATTCACCAAGAAAGGCAAACAAATGACTTAAATAAGAGAAATTATCACTAACACTTTTTTAAAGGCTTCCAGTCAGGCATGGTGTAAGACATCTCTAATACTTTGAGAGGCTGAAGCAAGATCATGAGGTCAAGCCCAGTCTCGAAAACTTAGCTAGACCATGTCTCATTGTAGAGAGGACTAGGATAACCAAATTCTATTAACAATTATATTACTATCAAAATTGCACAAATTAGATAAAATGGACAAAGTTCCTGAACAGATATAAAATGTACTTATCAGTGACTTTGAAGGGAATAGTAAATATTGTCTTATATGAGAAAATAAAACTATAAATAAAAAGCAAAATAAAAGAAAGGCAATAGGAAGTAGGGAGATAGGTCTTTCTCAATTGGCTAGAGAATCAATCGATGGCAGGAGAAAGAAGGAGAGAAGGGACAGCACGAAAGAAAGGAATGAGGTGTGCTATGTACACATACAAATTCCACACAAGGAATGTAAACATTATGAACTGAAAGCATGCATTAATAAAACAGAAACAGCAAATAATAGATCTGTAACGTGAAAGGATTCAATTTGCCCTCAAGCACTATCATCTGAGAAAATATCCCAGTAGTTTCGAGAGTAGTAATATCTACCAGATATTTAAAGAGCTAGTACATTTCCTCCATAAACACTTCTAAAACTTAGAAGAGGAGCAAACACTTCCAAATTCATTGCCTAAATCCAAGAATACACTGATACCTAAACTGGAAAATCATAACACAAAAGGAAGCTAAAAGGCAAATATGTCTTATAAATACAGATAAGCAATACTTCAACAGAACACTAGAAATACAATGCACTGACATATAAACAGAATTATATGCATTAACCAGGTAGGATTATCCCAGAGACTTAGCAGTATGCAACAGCACACCAACTGAGTAATAAACAAATACTGCACAAGTATTTCAAACAGTATAAAAAAATCACTTGACAAGAATTCAATATCCACTTGGAACCAAAAATCAACTTTAAAAAATAAGAATAAAATTGTAGTAATCATGCTTCTTCATTTCAAAACTCACAACAGTGCTGCAGTTTTCAAGGCAGTGTGTCACTGTTATAAAAACAGACATGTGCAATAGAACTTAAGGGTTCAGAAATAAAGTCATGTGTCTGTGTCCACTGAATTCTGAGAAGGGTGCTATGACCACTGAATAGGATACAGTAGCTTTTTCAACCAAGGATACTGGAATACATAGTTAGCACAGGCAGAAGAATAAGGAAAGATGCTTACCTCAACTGAAAACAAACCCCGATGCAAGAAGTATCAAAGATATAACCACAAGAGCTACAACAATGTTAACTCTTAGACACAAAACAAGAAAACAAATTTTCAAGAACTTAGATATAGTAAAGAACTTTTAAATGAAGCTAGTAATAAAAGGAACAGTCATCTTGCATAGTGTAACACTAGAAATATGCAACTAAAAACCACAGTTTGTACCACTTGACACTCACTACAATGGGAATACACAAACACTTGGAAAAAAATGAATTGGAGAGAGTGGAGAGAAACAGCAGTCTTCAGGCATCCCTAAGGAGAATACAAAGTGCTTCAAAATAGGTGGGAAAAAATTTTGCCAGTTCTTTAAAAAAATAAGCATTGAATTATTTTATAACTAAGCAGTCCAACTGCTAAATATTCACACAAAAAACTTGAAAACGAGTATTCAGACATAATCCTATGCATGAATTCATAACAGCACTATTTACAATAGTCAAAATGTGAAATAACTCTAATGTCCATTAGCTGATACTGTGTTACTTCAATAGAACAGAATATCATTTGTCCATGAAAATTGAAGTATTGAAGCCAGGGATTTAACTCAGTGGCACAAGTGCCTGCTTGGCAAGCATGAGGTCATGAGTTTGATCCCTCATACCAAAAAAAAAATGAAACACTGATAGATATTAAACTTGAAAACATCCTGCTATGTGAAATTAGCAATCGTCAGAACACCAAGCATGGTAAGAGTCTATGTATGCAAAGTAGAATAGGAAATGTATGCTATGTATGCAGAATAGGAAATTTCACAGAAACAGAAAGCATATTACAGTTTGTTCAGAGCAAGTGTGACTGGATATTGATATAGAAAAGAATGCAAGACTTTTCAGTTGATGAAAAAGTTCTATAACTGACAGTGTCCATGTATGTAAATGTCTTTGAATGTTTGAAAAACATTGAGTTGTACATTTTAAGCAGGTGAATTATCTTTCAAATAAAGCTAGTATAATAAAAATAAGGAATGAAACAGAGACAAAAAGAGCAGAAATGCACTACATACTTGCTGAAATAATTACTAGATTCAAAACATCAAGTCTTACAAGCTTCTTTGCTTTTTCCACAAGGGAATTTTGTGGTTTGTTGAGGGAATCAATGTTCACTCCAAATGATGTGCCAGTGATCCCATCCATGCTGTAGGGTCCTAAAATACTGATTAAAACTAGCACTTCTTTACCCTCTTTTGGCTATACAGACAGCAAGAAATGGGAGTTAATTTATATGCTGTTAGTTACTCACTCTTTCATGCAGACAGGCTTGCCTTTCTCTGCTTCCAACACAATGTTCTTCACCAACACATCTCCATACTGTTCAATGATGGGAAACATCTAAACACCAGACACAACACAGGCATAGTTAAAAATGGGGACTCAAATCACACACAACATGACTTTCCCAAGGATGAGGAAGTAAGTGACATTTATAATGAATCTTATAATGTCTTTTTTAGAACAAAAAAAAATTATTGGAAGCTCAAGGTCAGAAAATTACTCCTAGAAAATGATCAGTCTACTGTCTACCTGTCTCCAGATTCATTCTCTAAGTTTCTAATTAAAAGTTCTTTGAATTTAATACCTCTTTGAGTTTTCCACTTGTGAAAGGTGGAGACATTGTTGTTTGTGTTCTCTTCCATTCTTCATCTTCAGCTATGGAAATGGCTTTTTGCATAAAACCCAATGGACCAAAAGACTGCAAAACAAAACCCAATTTATTTCACATAAGTGTGGGGATTACTACAGCTATAGGAAAGATTTTAACTATCACTTATTTAACATATTTTAGTGACTGTCTAGTAGGAGGTAGGCACCATGCTGGATACTCATCAAACAATGATCAAAATTGCCTGGTCTCCTGTTGGTGTCTTCAGGTCATTCAGTCGCATGGCATAGAGGTTATCCTCTATATGTAAGTCTCCTTTTGAATATAAATACTGCCTTTATGGAGAAACTCTTATTCCAGGAGAAAACAGATTGAAATAAAATGTCCTGTCTCCTCCAAGTTTGTGCAGAGTACAATAGGTTGGTGACAGACACCAGATTCCTTGGAAAACTGTATGTTGCCTCAGACCAGCTCCAGATTTAACTATATCTACAAGAGGTGTATTCTCAAAATAAAAGGAAGTCTTGATATGGTGATTTCAAAATGTTGTAGCTAATATTTAAAGGATTAAGGAGGTATTTGTTTTCTAAAGAAATAATGCAATGACATGGAGACCATTTTTTCTTAATTATTTATACAATGAGAAATGAAAAAGAGTAGCTAATTGTATTTCCTTGATTGAAACTTTCTTCCATTACTATACTTCATTCTAAAATAGAATTTCATAACAATCTATATGGTCAAAATTCAGCAAACCAGGAAGAGAAGTAAACTCTCTCCACTTGACAAAAATTCTACAGAAGATTAGGCTGTCTCCACACTTGAAGGTGAAGGGCTGAATCATTCCCCTCAAGATCAGCAGTAATTCAAAAACATCTGCTCTGTTCTTATTCAGTATCATCCTGAAAACCCTAACTAACACTGAGGCAAAAAAAAATTAAATAAAAGAAGTACAGACTGCCAAGAAAAAAGTAGAAATGTGCCTATTTGCAGGGAACATCACTGTCCATGCAGATCTCAGAAAATGTATAACACAAGTTTTCCATAAGAAACCAGAGTTGACCTTGGACTACAAGGTTAACACAGAAGTTAATTCATTTCTGTGTAACAGTAATATGTGAAAATATTTTTAATTGATCTAGAAACACTTCAAAGAAATGAGACATTTTCGCAGCAAGAGGTGAACAAAAAATAGTGTTACCATTTACTGTTTTAATGTATTATAGGAAAAAAATTGTCATTAATCACCCTCATTTATTCCACCACCACCACCACTTCAAACACACTCTGAGCATACTTATTTTATGATTCTTGCCACTTAATGAAGCAATTTTGGACGTCCACTTTCACAACTATCTTTACAAAGTGATTTAAAAATATTTGATGAAAGTCACTGGCAAGTGCCGGAAAATAGAAAAACAGGTTTGTAAAAGCTATTTTTTTCTTATAGCTGTTCAGTTGTCTCAGCACAATTATAGTAAAATCCTCACTCACCTTTCTCACCAGATCTGGCATCACTCAACTTGTGGTCCTTCCTACATGAGAGGTAAATATTTCAAATAAGTTTGGGACATTGAGGCAGCCACAACAGCACCACTAAGACCACTCAATAAAAAAGTGCTTATGGAACTGATTCAATATGTGGAAAGAATGATAAAATAAATGTGCGTAGAGTGAGAGAATCTGAAGGAGAAAAATGGCAATGTGTTTTTGCTGTAATAATTTTAAAAATTAAAAAACACACTGTAGTTTTGTATCAAACCTCATATATATATATATATATATATATATATATATATATATAGCAAAAATATGCATGGTTTCTCTATGGTAAAAGCTAGAAAACGTTGATGAATGAAATCCAAGAAACTTCAAGAGCTACACTGTATTCAGGAATTGAAAAGTTGTACACAGTAACAAGAAAGATTGTCCTTCATGTTTAACAAGAGATTTAACTTTTCTTTAATCGTAATCTCACCAAGAATTTTGTAGGCATAGATGACTTTATTCTGAATTTGGATGTACAGGCAAATGGCTAAAAAAGGGTTCAGAAAATTTCAAAAACTATTAAATAGGAGGAATCATGCTCCAAGATGTTAGGACTTACTGTGTAGCTACAAAGATCAAGGCAATGTGGTGCTGGAAGAGGGACAGAGTCAACAATTAATGAAAGAAACATAAAAATAGTCTCACACCAAGAGACACAAATGATTTCTATCTATGATGCAAAAGGAATTCAATGGAAAAGAACAGGTTTGCATGCAATGCTTCTGAGACAACTGAAGTGCTATAAAAAAGAGCCATGTTTTAAAAGTTATATCTAAACACATACTATACAATGACAAATGAATAAATTAACCTCCTCAAAATTAAAAAAAAAACATTTCTCTGTTAAAGAGGCTTTAACTCAGTATGGCACATATCTGCAAAGTAAGCATTCTGCAAGGCTAATTTAGAAGAATCACATATTCAAGCTCAGTCTGGGCAAATTAGTGATTTCACGAGATCCTAACTCAAAATCTAAAACTGAAAAAAGGACTGGAAATGAAGCTCAGTGCAAAGGCCCTAACTTCAATCCCAAGTACAGAAAAAACAAAAAAAATTGTTAAGACAAAATACAACCTACACATGGTGACCATAAAAGACAAGCAAGAGGACTGATGATAAATGAACAGGGCTGTTTCTTAACTGTGCTGGCTGTTACACACATATATGCATGTACGTGCACACACACACACTCAAGGACACATAAACTGGAAATTTAAATATGATCTGTGGATTGGATAAGTATAAATTTCCAGTTACACTATTAATAGGATTATTTTATTTTTTATACTTATGCAGGACAATACAGTTAATAAAAAATCCTGAAGAAATGTATTATAGCTTGTTTTGACTCTCAGTGTAAATTTATAATTACTTCATGGTAAAAATTTAATGAATAATACACAGATCCCACCGGTTTATGAAGGTAAAATAGCATTCTTCAACAAGCACTGTTTCGATCATTTCTGGATCTGTGATGGCCAACAAAGGCTGTCTACCATCGTATGATCTGTATTGGGAAAACAGAGCTGGTTAAACCAAACAAGACAGATTCTGATGCCGGAGCCATTCAGGGAACCAAGAGTTTAATCCTAGCATTACACAACCCTCCCACCTATTGTTCAATACACAGCAATGTTAGCACCTAAACAGTATGACACACAGCAGCTTCCAACCACAGAAGGCACTGGAGTCTTCATGCAGTGAAGAATAATGTAACTCAAGCAAGGGGGGCACACTAAAGCAAAAAATATCTCTTCACAGAGATCACGGATAGAAATAACTTGGAACTTTTGTTAATTTTAAGTCACATATATTCAAGTACTGCCTGTACCACCTTGCAAATTTTCCCTATGTTTTAAAATATTTCATTATCAAAAAATAATATTAAATAAATGAAAAGTTAAAGACAAGCTCTTAAGTGCTGACAGTACTAAATGTTACAAAGCATCCTTGGTGAACCACAAGTGGAGATCCAGTGCTGTAAACCGTTATCAATGGACATTATTGCCTTTTGGGGCCAGGCCAATTCACAGAACACTATGCGCAGCCCAGTGGTTCCTGGGAATGATGAGAAAAGATGAGGAGGTTGAAAGAGATAAAATCTTCTCTCACAAGGTTTAGCACAAAAGCACATGATTGCTGTACTTCTATTGCTCTTATTTAACTTCTCATTGCTCTGAAGGATATTGCTGCTGTGGGCAGCTTGGACCTCCCTACAAAATCACTAAGGACATAAGTCACATGGCAAGGAATGGTTTTACAATACACTATATGACCCTGGTGTGGGGGCACTCACCTGTAATGCCAGCACATGGGAAGCTGAAGCAGGAGAATTGCTGTGAGTTAGAGGGCATGCTGGGCTACAAAGTGAGTTCAAGGCCAATCTGAACTACATAGCAAAACATGGTTAAAAATTAATATAAAATATGCTATACTACTTCTTTAAAGCAAATAGAAATAGACAAGAAAATATATGAGTACACTTCTGTTGAAAAATCTTGGCTTGAAATCAAAATTCAAAAGAAATCCAAAAGCTGGACATGGTGGCACATTCCTGTAACCCCAGCACTTAGGGGATTGAGGAAGGAGGATCCACAAGTTCAAGAGAAGCCTGGGTTACATACAAAGAGCATCTCTTGAAGAAATAAAAACAAATGAACAACAACAACAAAAAGAAACAAAAAAGAAACCTAAAAGTCTATGCACATGCACAAGGAATAGAAAAGAAGCAGGGGCAAGAATCACCTCCCAATGTTTACCTATAACCCCATCTTTCCATGGCAAATATCAAATTTCAAATTTTTGGTGTATTGAATTTTATAAGTGAATAAATGTAAGGAGAAGGTAATGTGATATATTTACAAACATATACAGCAGGGCCTGAATTAATGCATCTTGTGTAATTTTTTATAAAATTAACTTTATCAGTACATTTTAGATATCATTCATATTCATCATAAAGAATTTGTACCTGTGCATGACACATTTGGGTTTCTCTACTTTTCCCAACTCACTCTCCTTCTGTAAACCACCTTCTCCTCTCTATTTGCAAAGCTTTGTTTTCATTTTATTCTTTTTTTAATTTTTTAAAAATTTTATTTAAAGAGAAAAAAGCAAAACAGAAAAAAAGGTAGAAACAATACAGAATTTCAGAAAAAAATAAGCAATAAGAAATCACTAGTTGATAAATTACATTTTGTCTTCTTAGACATAGTTGTTAAAGTTACAAAATTAAAGCATACAAAGTGGACATTCAACTAGTGAGACTGCAAAGAAGTTCAATGATCCAGTAACAGCAACATGGTTATCAATCCTACACACTTAAACATATATGCAGCAATATCCTCTAGAGCACTTTCTTTTCTTCTTTTTACATTTTAAGTCCATTATCTGATTGGTTATATCCTGTTTCAGGTTGCTCAGTACCTTACTGACTTGTTTTGTTGTTGTTATTTACTTTTTAATCACCCTATATAATTCTGATGCCTTGTTTTTGAGTTTCTCCTCATCCGTGCTCCATTGATCATCTTTGGTGGAGTTGGGAGATTTTTGGAGGTATTTTGTTACTTTGTTATCTACTTTTTTTGTGAAGGTAGCAAAATACAGCAGAACAAGACTGAACAAACTCATGCCACAGCAGTGCAGTGAAACTATCACAGAACCTCACAGCAGGTCACCAGGACACGAGCAATGGACACAATAGTACTGTCCATTCTGTTCACATTAGCTGTCCTTTCAATCAGGTGGAGGAAAATGGAAGGAAACATCAAACTTATATAAACAGAATATTGAATAAAGCAGTACCATTAATCAAAACTGAGCAAAAGAGTGATAAAAATATTTGCCTTAAAAGAGATGATAGAAGGAAACCCCCTTACTTGCCAGGCTGCATACATTCACCCTCCTAAGAGATACTCAGACCGCCAGTGCCGACTTGCTAACTGGGTGCGGGGCAGGGATGCATCAATGTCTGATCCTTAGCCCACACACCAGCAGGCTCCCAGCTGCATACCAGGGTGGCGAGTAGGCCACCTATTCTCCCAGCACTCAAAGTTCCAACATGATGCAAAGCTCAGGAATCGCTGATAGTTCTCACCCTGCTGCACCAGCAGCTTGCCAGGCCCCCAGCTTCTTACCAGGGTGATGAGTCCATTTTATTCTTTTTTATCCTTTTTTCCTTTTTCCCTTCCTTTCACCCTTTCCCCACTCTAGTTCTTATGTGATTAAGCAGGAACTAGGAAAGAGAAAATGAGGAAGAGGCGAATGACCAGATGCTACACAGAAAGTGAAGCTAGGAGGTTCTGAATCATCAAAGTCTGCAGAAATGTCATAACGTGTAAGTTTCAGCCTACTTCAAGCTATGAACCTGGAGATATAGGTGATTCCAGCAAGGCAAGCCTCACAGTACATAGCTGCATCCAAAGAGCTCTAGAGTGACAGTCTCCATGCAGTGGGTGCCTTGTTGTAAGAGGTCTATCAGATGGAATTTTCCAAAAAATACCCCCACATTTTTCCATACTTTTGATAGCACTCTAAGTCAAATTTCCAGATACCCTGGGAAGAGAAAAAAATATAAGTCCATTATGGCTCTAAATCTCTAATTGGGGCACAAATGTCTAGAATTCCTTGAATTTAGGCTTGTAATTCTTCAATGGCATCTGTAGGGATTCTCTTATTCCGAAATGTCCAAAGAAAAAGGAGTGAAAATAGAAGAGATACCTGAAGTGAGGAATTAAAATCACCCATGAATTTTCTTGGGTTGCTGTACATGTCAAAAGAATTATCATTGTTGATGAATATTAAATAATTCCTTGTCTGCCTGAATTGTTTCTGCATGTGCATATGATGGGTCTAAATTTCTATCAATGACTGAACTATCCCTTCCCAGGCATATGAAAAAATCAGGGACCAGAAATATAGCTCAGCAGCATAAGCAAGGTCTTGAGTTTGATTCCCAGCACAGAGAGAAAGACACAGAAAGAGAAACAGACTGACAGAAATACAGAGAGAGACAGATAGAAAGAAACAGAGACAGAGAAAGAAAGAGAATCAAAGATAAGAATAAAAAATTTTATCAAAAGAATACAAATACTTTTGACCCAGCATCTTTTTTATTCTATATTATATCTAGAATTCAAGGAGAAGTCAAGAGATGAAGACACCAGAGGCCTCTTTAGTCTAGCAGATGTATATAATTTTCTAGGATTTTGTTGAGAGAGAAAGTTACCAAGTGACAAATGACAAAATGGACTTATCTTCCAGGAAACCATTCAACATGGATCAATAGGGAGATTCCACCTCCTCACATACAACACAGTACGCTAAATGTTTACTCTGAGTTTTCACTTCTGAAACTTAAAATCATATCTGCTTGGTGCTGTTTCAGTTTTGGATTCTACTATGCAAAACAAAGTTACCAGATATGTAGAACTCAATATAAATCTTAAAAGTTGATAGGTGGAAGTTTCAGAGAAAATTAATGCTTTTTCAGAGGGATGAAAACTGTTCAGAATTTATTCCTCAAATACTAAGTGTAACTGCACCTTCCTGGATCTGTACTGGGCAAACACAAAAGTTTCCATTGATGCTAATGAAGTCTGAACTTAATGCTTTCCCCTGAGCATCAAGTGCTAACATGCCAGTGATCTGGGTTGTGCAACTAAGGCTCCAAACAGTTGACATAGGAAAACTATGACCGTCTTTTGGGGTGCACACCAGTTTTGGCTCTTGCTTTTTCAGGCTCCTAGCAGATCATATTAGGGAGAAATAAATCTCTATACTGATGTTAAACTCTCAATGACTGGAAGGAAAAGAGGGGTGGAAATATTACAATTTCAAGATTCCTTCCATTTCACCTCAACCCTAAAATTTATCACTGAGAAATAAATAGTGCTTCACTTTTCAGGAT
>PVLA01018718.1:0-13880 GCA_004027455.1 Hydrochoerus hydrochaeris
AGGAATTGGCTGGACCCAAAGCACAGGAAGCCAACTCAAACATCTTTGATCTGGATCAGTAATAGAATGGAAACACTGAATACAAAACCTGGAAGCGTGGTGGTGATGAGTAAACCAAGGGTGTTGGGCAATGGATCCAGATTTAATATTAAAAAGCTGTATTGACCCAACAAAACTAATTTGTGAGAGACTCAGTCAGGAGACACAGATTGGCAATACTGTAAAAGTAGCCCGGTTCCCACCTGAGCGTGAGCCTCTGGATTTAGGTGTATGTCTGTGTGTTAGATAAACTCGATAACCAGAGTTTAATTTCCCGACTTCATCTTAATAGAAGAAAGGGACTATAGAAGAGGACACATGGGAAAGAAGTGTGGGGGAACACGGGGAGGACAGCAAGGTACCTGTGCCCCTGGCCACCCTCAGGTGCAAACGTGCACTGTAACAAGCTGAGGTGCCTGAGCTCAAGGACCGCCTCTCTCTCTCTCACACACACACACACACACACGCACGCACGCACGCACACGCACACTGGGCAGCACAGCAGCAGACCTAGAAACCCTGGGCGAGGGCAGAGGAGAAGGCTTTCCTGAGACTTTGCACAGCGTGCTGCTCTAGGGGAAATTCTGGGGATACAGGAGAGATTTGGTTGCTTCAGGGAAATGAGAGACAAACTTTGGCCAAGATGCTAATGGCATGCTGCAGTCATCAAGACGGGTCGCAGTGGCCAAGTAGACACTCTCCCCAGCCCATTGCCTAGATAGGGTACAGTGCAGTGGGCACAGAATAGCAGAATACACAAGACATTTTGTGAGCTCCCATGAGATTCCCCTGTTCCCTGAGAAACCTCAGGGCAGTTTTAAAGGAAATGTTGACAAATAAAATCAGGAGACATTCATGTGACAGACAAAATCAAAGACAACTATATTTGAGGTCATGTAACATCATTTGTACACATCGGTTGGTACAAAGATTAATTACCTTTATACATATAGCAAATTCTGAGCAGTTTCATTCTCTTCTAGATAGACTTTGCACTAACTTGGTCTAAAATGAATAGATGTTATTTTGTAAGAAGAAAATCCCATTCTACTGCTTTAAAATTCTATTCTTTTAAAAACACAATCACATGATTAAGCCTGGCATGATGGCACACGCCTATAATTCCAGCACTAGGGAGACTGAGGCAGAAAGATCCACAAGTTTGAGGTCAGCCTGGCCTACACAGAGAGACCTTGTCTCAAAAAACAAACAATAGACAAACAGAAAAGATACCTGATCGATGAGAGCAAATATCTTCAGCTGGGACCCAGAGAAATGGTTTTCAAAGTATATCCTAACATTCTGGAAGAGGCTCAGATCCATTAAGGATGACCAGGGATCCTGTCAAGACTGAAAATACGATGTGAATTAGAAAAAGTCACAAATCTAATGTGATTTGGAAACTCATTACAGACCTCTTTACAGCTCCTATTGATTTTAACCCTTGCAATTCCTACATGGATTATGACTAGCTACCCCTTAAGAGAAACTTTTCACAAACCCTGGGGGACCAGGTGAATGGAATGGTGTTTTATGATTGGGATAACATGCCTCGGTATCAGTGGGCTGGTCGAGCTGACCCAGTGAAGGCTTCGTCGCCACAGCAGGAGACTCTGGATGGTGAATGCTCATCAAAGAGTGCCATGTCTTGTTCTTTATGCCTTGGCCTTGCTCACTCATTGTATGTAAGTATAGCTGCCCCAGGGAGGGTGGGCTCCCATGATCATGGAGGCCGACAGGCCCCACAATTGGCCACCTGCAAACTGAAGAAACAGAGAAGTCAGTAGCACAGCTCAGGAGGTGAATCATCTTTGTCCAGCATGTCCATGCTGTATGTGTTACTTCCCTTTCAGGCACTTAGGAGCCATCTCAGTTATCAGGCTGGCTGTGGAAGTGTATCAGGGATGCAAAGGAGGTGTGAGGGCGGAGACTGTGGAATCACGGAATCCCTCTGGTCCTCAGTAGTGTGTATATATATATATATATATATATATATATATAGTGGCAAAGCCAGATGTATACATAAAAAATTCCAATCACTTCTACTCTCTCCATGTAGGTGGAAGTCAGGAAATGTGTTTTATTAGAATCATTCTCTCCTGTCCAGACCGGGAATATGTTTTAGATCACCAAAGAAGAAATACACATCAACAAATCAGCTCTCACCTTAATTGTTCTTGTTTTGTAGTTAATCCTTCACTGCAAGATGGTAACAATTGGGTCACCTCAGCACATGTATGTACTAGGTTTACCACATGTATCACAGCTTATGGCCATAAAGTGTCACAGGCCCCTGAATGCCAGATCTATGACACATAGTATCCTACTATTGGCAAGAAGTCCATTTGGTAATATCACTATGAAATATCTGAGGTTCAGTGACTTTACAAGGAATAGTGGCTTGTTTAACTTGCAATTCTGGAAGTTCAAGGGCATGGCATTGGCATCAGTGCAGCTTTGTGGGCATCTGATGTGAATGGCAATAGGTGAGATCACCTATGCAAGAAAGAGCTCACTGGTGACACAGGGAGCACAGGTGTCTATTCTGGTGTCTCTTCTCTTACAAAGCCATCAGGATTCACTCTTATAGCAGCCTGTGCACAGGATTTGGGTGTGAAGGTGTGTGGCATGTTTAGGAAATAGTGAAAATGGGAATTAAACCTGTCTGGGGGAGGAGGATAGGAGGAAAAAGCAGTTAAGACTGTTGGTGCAGGTTCACTAATGGCATGGTAGAATCCAGCTGAGGGGAATGAAAAGACAGAAAAGCTTAGTGACCAAGATGGAGTGATAAACGAGCTTGGCTGGGTCTCTGTGAGACAGTGCAGTTATGAGGGTAGCATGAAATAAAGTAAGAAACAAGAGACAAGGAGCCCAGATCACTGAGAAGTATTGAATGAAACAGAATTACCTTATTTCGGCCTTTACTTTTTCCATGTCTAAATGTCGACAAGACATAATATGATTTTACAATTCATTTAAATAAATGGGTGGGTGGGAATGGTATTTCTAACTGACCAAAAAAATTGTTTAGCATAAGCTTAGCAAGACTTTTTTGATTTGTGGGTGGTTAAACTTAACCTTCATTGATTTGAGATTTTATTGACTTCTTGGCAAAGTATTTCATATTTGTGAGAAAAATAGTCCTTGCAACTTTCACATGAAATTGGAGGACTTTTTTTGGCTATCAAATAGTTCTTGGTAACTTGAGTTTGAGAATTTTAATGCAAAAAAAAATCAAAAACATTTAAATCAAATTTCCTTTCAATGAGATATTGACTTCAAAATGATGGAAAAAAGTGAATTGGTATAATGTAATAAGGGACTTGGTGGACTGAAATATTTGGAGAAGAAAATAGATATTTTTAAAGGTTCATAATAAAAGCAAAACACAGAGTTCACCTAAATCTCAACCCAAATGCCAAGAAATTCATATCTGAAAACATCACCTTGTCTATAATTTCAACATTATTTGAATTCCAGATGTAAGCCTAATGATTTTGTCCAGTTGGAACTGACTTTTGTCACCTACTTTCCACTTTGGTGAGGATTAGCTACCAAGCAAAAATTCGTTTTCCCTCTGTGGTAGGCAGTCTTTCACATGGTCCCCAGCAGTCCCATTTTCACCCTTCTGCAACTCCCAACTCCAAAGCACCATGGTTAGTCTGAGTGACTAACAGAAAATGGCAGAGGTGAGGACATGTTACTTCAGAAATAAGGCCATAAAAGACTATGACTTCCAGTTTAGGAACTTGCTTCCTGTTTCTCAGGCTAACTGCCCTTGGAAGAAGCAAGGCCCCCTGCTGTAAGCATGCCTATGAAGGTTCATGTGTCGGAGAATCCAAAAGCCAGCATGGACAACCCAGTGGACTGAAAGAAACCATGTGAGCAAATGAAACTGTATGTGAATCACAGGAAGCAGGGCTTGTCACTCCTGCTGAGTCTTTGGGTGACTATAGTAGCAGCTAAAAGCTTCACGGCAACCTCAGAGACACCCTTATCCAGAACGACTTAGCTAAGGCACTCAGGAAATGAGCTAGTGAATCTTTTCTGTGAGATGCATAATTCTGATGTCATTTATTATGCAGCAGTATGTAGCCAATATACCTCCTGTTATAGAGATTTTTATTTCCATCATTAGTACAGTCTGGTTTGCGTTGGAGCAGTTTCCTTCAGATTTAGTCTTTTATTTTGTCCAAGTTTTACTGCATGTAGGAATTCCTAGCAGTAAATCAGCTCTTAAGTAAATAATAATATCACACCACACCTCCTACACACACACACACATTATCCAGGTCTTGGATATTGATCTATAAAATCGTATAGATCTATATATTTACTTGCTATATGGCAAGGTTCTGTGTAACAAATTTTACCTTAACAATAGACTTTGCATTGTCATTTGATGCTTGCTTAAGTAAAAACTGATTAGTAATATTTATATCATTATGGTGATTCTGTTATTTTTTTATTTTGCCCAGAAATAATAATAATAATAATCACCATCAATTCCTAGGACATTTTCTGAATAAACTCTCTTATTTTAAAAATTCTTTTTATTTCCAGATTGATTAAGCTTATGTGCTTTATCTACCACCACAACCACAACATAAGCTCCAGAGAGCAGGTCTTCCTTTGGTCTGCATTTTGCATTATTCTGTCCTCAGCATGGACAGTTGTTTATGTTAAAGATACTGCAGCCCTACCTATAAAGTTATTGAATGAATGAAAGGTTTGCACATGCACTTTCCCTAGACCATTTATGACCAATTTCTAAAGGGTAGATCTGCGGCAGTTGCTCCAACAGCTCTTGGTAAAAGATAGTGATCCAGGATATGTTTCCAGATGTCCCTCCCTCACTGTAAGCTACCTTGAGAGTCTGCTCCAGGGCTGACAGGCAAGGACAAGAGAAAACAGAGAAGGTTGTTTCATGTAAAGAAAGTGAAGCTCTAATTATCTCAAAATAAGTCATCAAACGGAGAACGGATAGTGATTATCCTCAAATAAGAGGCCTCCACTCCAGGCCTCTAATTTGTGAGGCCCATAACATAATCTGGTTGCTTAAGGTACTTGAAAAGATGCTTTGTTCACCTAAGGGTGACATAACTCCAAGGGAAGGGCACAAAGGAATGAGCTAAAGCCATTATGAATCAAAGAACTGAAGCAGAGGAGGAAAACTGGACGGAGCCTCTGGAATTAACCACAGGCGTCATCCTGGAGCCCTGAAGTCCGAAGAGTCAGCTGTCAGCCACCGTGGGGCCAGTGGCCTCCTGTTCCCTGGAACCCACAGAATAGCTGCCTTGGTCACTCATCCATTGTACCTGTGACACACCTGATCCAGTGCTGGTGGCCCTAGGTCAGCTAACACTGCTGGAAACGGACAGAAAGACTAAAAGGAAAAAGTAACTTTAACTATTTAAGCAGGTATTTCTTGAGAACGTAAGGAGTCTGGCCTGTAGATTTAGAATGGGGCTCTTGAAATTCTGCCTCTGCTGGTTTGTGATCCTAGAAAAATAAATATTAACTATAAGACAAGAAAAAAGGAACTGACCTCTTGATGGTGTCCTGAAGAGCTGGGAGTTGCCTGTGTAAGCCTGTGATGAGGAGTGGCTGGCAGATAGCAGGTTGAGTTACTGGGAGCCAGTCCCATCCAGATTCCTGCTCAGTACTCCCTTGACTCTCTATATGGCCCTTGCGGAAAGGAAGTGGCAAGAAACCAGCCTCCAAGTCCTCCACAGATGTTTATCTATGGAATTTGAGAACCTTATGGATCCATTTGCTGAAGAATTTCACCAACTGGAGGCTAAGTAGTATCCAAAGTTTTTGGACAGTTTAATCCAAACTGGGCAGAGACAAAGGGTTTGGGTGAAGAGTGAAGAAGGATAGATACACTCTTCATCTCTGCTATGTCACTTGGGAGGGATAATATGCTCTTCTGAGTTCAGTTTTCTTATTTGTAGAAAGGGGATGATGGTAGCTTTTTTCTGGTCTGATAAGAATTCTGGTTTGATAAGAAGTAATGGTTTCACAAAGGCTAACACAGCCTGAAATAGAATAAATAGTGAATAAACACAAGATGCTTCCCCAAAATCATAAAGAAGTATGAATCTAAATCCAAATCAAGCTTGATTTAGTAAAGTAAAAGCAAAAGCATCTAGACTGCCTAGTTAATAAGAAGACCATGTTTTAGTTATCGTTTTTTTCCAGATGACTTAGTATATAGGAGAAAACTTCGCAAATACTTTCCCAGTCAACAGTTGCCTGTCCCAGTCCGATCTATCCATCTCTTTCCTGGGCCTTATTTTCCCTGTCTTGTAGCAAGGTAGTGATCTCTAAAAGAACTGTCTGTTCTGAGTGGCTTTGATTCAGAAATTGGAATAGTCTTTAGGTGAGCAAGGCACATTTATATGGTTATTCATGGTATATCTATTATAAAATTCAACACCGGAGTCTTCATATCTCTGAACTACTAAACAGAGAGCAATTTGTGTTCTTTTGAAACTTAGATCTTAATGCTGATAGCTGAATTCTAAATGGAGCCTTCTAGACCCAAATTCTTTACAGAGTGCTCTAGGGGACATGAAAGTGATAAATCTGAGCAGGCGTGTGAGGATCTGTTTGAATTTTGCAAAATATAAATCAGACTATAACAGTCTAAGCTCCTAAATCAAGTTAAAACAGCGTTGACACTCCTTAACTGCTGCTGTGACAGGGAGCTGCCACCAGACTTAGAAAACTCAGCAACAGAGAGCGTGCCCCAAGCACAGATGGTGATGACCTTTCACTCCCGCTGTTTGGCTTGGGTGGACAGACACACAGAGGCTACCTTGACTCTGATACCCTGTGACAGGAAGCATGCTGTTGGGCTTCCTGTCTTCAGCAAGCCCAACATTCAGGCTCGGTGGATGGTCTGCTGAACTCACAAAGCACCTGCTGAAGACCAAGCACTGAGTACTAGGGACAGGAAGAGCCGGGGAAGTCAGCTTCGCTCCTGCCATTCTAGAAAGAGAAGTAGGTGAAAATGTAAATGAGCACTGGGGATGAATGTAGCTTCTATCTTGGCTCCTAGTGAAAGCCCTTCCCATGTTCTTTCTTCTTTAATTCATTCTCTTTTTAACACCCACAGCAAAGTCTCCAATTCACTTTCCAGTTGCAAACCCTCCAGACACCCTACAGGACTTCATGATCAAGTATAGATTGCTTTGTCTGGCCGGTAAGGCATTTTTGCTCCACCTCTATCCCCACTCTGGCTCCTCAGCCTCCTCTCTTAACCACTACCAGCCCCTCTTTCAAGTTCTCAGCCTCTTGGGTCATGTCAGCTGCCTTCCCATCCCACCCCTCCTCACCTGGTATTGTGGTTATTTATTCATCACTTTCTTTTCCCACCAGACAAGCAGCAACTTTTCATTCACTACTTGAGCCTAATTCATGGTAGGTGCTCAGTAAATCCTTGCTGCATGTATAAAATGTGATCCCAGAAAGGTTGCTTTGTGTCCCAGACTCTTCCTCTAGAAGAGCAGGACTTTCCTGAGGACAACAGGAGAAGAGAGGGTGAGCCCTCCCACACCTGCCATGTGGTGGGCACTCAGCACGTCTCACTAACTCCCTCCTTTTCCTTTGTTCCTTTCCTTTTCTCCCACAGGAAGACCCAGACTTACATATGTGACATTATAAAACCAACATAAAACCAATCTGAAAGTTGTGCAGTTGTGACACAGAGTCTTTTTTTTTTTTGAAGGTAGTGAAATACAACAGAACAAGACATAACACAGCCAACTGAGACAGTACAGTGAAACTGGTACAGAACGTTGCAACAGGTTGCCAGGATGACAGTAGTAGGTGCCAAAGCATATCTCATTATCTTCACAATAGTTGTCCTTTCAATCAGGCACAGCAAAATCAAACCAAATATGGAACATGACAGAATTTATCAAAACAGAATATTGAATAGAGCAATACAGTTCATCAGAACAAAGCAAAACAGTGATAACAATATTTGCCTTAAAATAGTTGGTAGAAAGAAACACTCCCTATTTGCTGTATTGCATATGGTCAACCTCCCAAGGGATGCTCAAGCCTCTGGCTCCCATTTGCTAACGGGGCCGGGTTGGGGGGGGATGTTTCATTCTCAGGCCTAGGGCCGGTAGGCTCAGAGCTCTTACCGGGGAGTTGGGCTGGGCTGGTTGCTTGGTTTCACATTGCCCTAAGTTCCAACATAGTGCGGATCTCAGGAGATGCTGGGTGGTTCTCCCCCTGCTAGGGTTCTCCAGGGAGGGTGACACAGAGTCTTAAGAAAGATTTTTCAGGAGTTGGTTGGTCCTATGGTAGGAATATCCATTACCGGTATCAGTCAGGTTACTACCTCACACTTTTAATTTTTATTCTGAAAAAGTATACATAATACAGTTTATTATTTTAACCATTTTTAGGAATAAATTTCATGGTACCAATTTATATATATTCAATTGTTGTGCATCCATCACCATTATTTATCACTAGAATTTTCATCTTCCTCAATTGAAAGCCTGTATCCATTAAACAACCCCCCATTTGAAGCTTCTGGTAACCACCATTGTACTTTTTGCCTTAAAAAATTTGACTATTCTAAGTAACTAATGTAACTAAAGTTGTGCAATATTCTTCTTCTGTGTCTGGCTTATTTCACTTGACATAATGTCTTGAAGGTTCATTCATCTTGTGGCACACTCCAAAATTTCCTTCTTTTTAAAAACTAAATAATATACCATTGCATGTCGATATCACATTTCATTATTCCATTCATCCATTGATGGGCGCCTGGGTTGCTCACACCAGTTAGCTCCTGTGAGTAAGGGTGCTATGAACATTGAGGTTTAAATATTTATTTGAATCTCTGCATTCAGTCTTTTGGGATATATACCCAGAAGTGGAATTACCAAATCATTGGTGAGTCCCCACTTAATTTAATTCGTTTTTCACAGTGATTGCACCATTTTACATTCCCAACAGCAGAGCATAAGAGTTTTGGTTTCTCCACATTTATGCCAACATTTGTTATGTCCTGTTTGGAGGTTTAAAAAAATAGTCAACCTAATGGCATGTTTCCAATTGTAAAGCATTTGAGTAGTACTCAAACCCACTGTCTGCATTCATCCAGCAAGTTTTCATTTAGTGTGCAAGCACTGCTGTAGTTTGGAAGTAAAGCAAATTCCCTCTGCTGGCATTCCAGATGCGGGAAAGAGCATAAGCAAATCTAAACAAACAGCAAAGAGCATGTAGATGACTATTGTGTAAAATAATATGCCCACAGAGAGGAAATTGAGCCATCACAGGGAGGGGGGAAGAAGGTAGCTTTCACATTTATTTGTAATAAAGCCCTGATTCTATGTAAGATTGATGTTATAAAACATTTAATTTGAGAATTGAGGAATAGCACCTCAGAGAAGTTCTGTGATTTGGCAAGTTTTGGCAGCTTAGATAGGAATTCAGCATCAGATATACCTTTGAGAAAAAGCAATCACTGCACATTTAGGGTCTCTGCACTTATCTGGCTGTGTGCTATTCTACAACACAAGTTTTAAACATCATAGTGGGTTCACCTTCAGAATGTTTCACCTTTCAAAGATATCAGTGTCCATGTTCTGTCAATCTGAGAATGCTGGTTCCAGTAGAATAGAAGAGTCAAAGTGGTTTGGAACTCCGTATGGACAGCTTCCTGGGAGGGTGTCATGCTGCAGCCGCAATAAGCTTGCATATTCCAGTGAATTTTCTGCTGGGCAGAGTGCAGCGTCCAGCTAATTCCCGTTTCATTCTACTGAACCTCTGCAAGGCCGGGCAGCAGAGGAAGGAGACTGCAAACGGCAAGCGGGTTTTTCTTCTCATCAAGCCCACTCACAGCCAGCATTCCTGAGCCAATGTCCTCCTGCAGACTCAGGGGAGACAGGGTTTCCTGAAGGGATGAATCACTGTAAGTGCTGTGAGGTTACAAGTGGGGTCAAGGCAGTCGCTCAAAAGTTGCAATAAAGTTTGGAATCTGAAATAAAGACCTCCTCATGTTCAGGAAATCGAATGGCTGCCCGCGAAGGTGTCTATAGACAAACTCTCGGTGGGTCGCCAGCCTGTACATGAAGTGACCAAATGCTGCACTCTCCCTGCTGCAAATGATTTACCCGTGGGTCCCCAAGGTTCACATCACCCTGAAAGATTGACGCAGAGACAGAGGCAGACTTCCAGATAAGATCTTGCGGTTAGGCTTGGCTCAAGGAGGGGGATAAAATATGCAGTAGAATTTCTTTATCATAGAATCAAGTAGGGAGTCAGATTCCATATTCATTCATTCATTCATTCATTCATTCATTCATTTATTTTAAAAGGTTCATTAGTAGTAAAACAGTAGATACTGAATTTGCAATGTTGCAGATGCTCACATCTTTCAGATGGAAAGACTGACCTGTGCACTGGTCCCTGTAACAGTGGGACAGATGTCATAATGAAAAGAAGCACTCAGTCCTAAAGACAGAAGAGAAGCTTGAGTTTAGGGTACTATAATGAGGATGTCCTAACAGAAGTGAGATATGGAATAAATTTAGAGAAAGCATCACATGCAAAGACACTGTGACCTAAGATCTGACACATTTAGTAGCAAGAGTGAAAGAAAAGTGAAGAGAGCGTGGGTCCAGAAATAGAAAACTGTAAGGCTAAACTATGTGCCATGAGACATGGAAGCATTCTGAGTTTGGAAGTGGTATGTGGAGCTTTGTGTTTTAAAGTGACCGGTGTGAAGGACTGATGGACAGGGAGATAGCCCTGAGGCGGAAAGACTAGTGAGGAGAAGCTGATCCAAGAGACAGACAGGGCTTTGAATGATGAGAACAGAGATGGGGCAAACAAGGATGGATTAAAACAGCAATAACAGACCTGCCTTAATAACAACAGGCACGCAAGGGCAAAGGTAGAGAGGTGTAAAGACACTTGGGGAGCAGACAGGCCACCGGTGAACCAGAAGAAGAAACAGCTTTGGAAGAGGGAGAGGATGGACCCACATGTGGGCATCTGAGTAAGATCTACAGCCCTGTTTTGGCTCAAATGGGGTGTATCTCCTGTGAAACTCACACTGGAGTTTACTCCTCACTGGGAGGAATTAAAAGGATAGAAAGAATTCTATTAGTGTTTTGCAGGGAGCTTTTGGAGATGGTTAAGATCAAGTGAAGTTAGCAGGGTGGAGACTTTTGATGACTTTATAAGAGTGAATCCTGATGGCTTTATAAGAGAAGAGACACCAGAATAGACACCTGTGCTCCCTGTGTCACCAGTGAGCTCTTTCTTGCATAGGTGATCTCACCTATTGCCATTCACGTCAGATGCCCACAAAGCTGCACTGATGCCAATGCCATGCCCTTGAACTTCCAGAATTGCAAGTTAAACAAGCCACTATTCCTTGTAAAGTCAGTGAACCTTGGATATTTCATAGTGATATTAGCAAATGGACTTCTTCCAATAGTAGGATACTATGTGTCATAGATCTGGCATTCAGGGGCCTGTGACACTTTATGGCCATAAGCTGTGATACATGTGGTAAACCTAGTACATACATGTGCTGAGGTGACCCAATTGTTACCATCTTGCAGTGAAGGATTAACTACAAAACAAGAACAATTAAGGTGAGAGCTGATTTGTTGATGTGTATTTCTTCTTTGGTGATCTAAAACATATTCCCGGTCTGGACAGGAGAGAATGATTCTAATAAAACACATTTCCTGACTTCCACCTACATGGAGAGAGTAGAAGTGATTGGAATTTTTTATGTATACATCTGGCTTTGCCACTATATATATATATATATATATATATATATATACACACTACTGAGGACCAGAGGGATTCCGTGATTCCACAGTCTCCGCCCTCACACCTCCTTTGCATCCCTGATACACTTCCACAGCCAGCCTGATAACTGAGATGGCTCCTAAGTGCCTGAAAGGGAAGTAACACATACAGCATGGACATGCTGGACAAAGATGATTCACCTCCTGAGCTGTGCTACTGACTTCTCTGTTTCTTCAGTTTGCAGGTGGCCAATTGTGGGGCCTGTCGGCCTCCATGATCATGGGAGCCCACCCTCCCTGGGGCAGCTATACTTACATACAATGAGTGAGCAAGGCCAAGGCATAAAGAACAAGACATGGCACTCTTTGATGAGCATTCACCATCCAGAGTCTCCTGCTGTGGCGACGAAGCCTTCACTGGGTCAGCTCGACCAGCCCACTGATACCGAGGCATGTTATCCCAATCATAAAACACCATTCCATTCACCTGGTCCCCCAGGGTTTGTGAAAAGTTTCTCTTAAGGGGTAGCTAGTCATAATCCATGTAGGAATTGCAAGGGTTAAAATCAATAGGAGCTGTAAAGAGGTCTGTAATGAGTTTCCAAATCACATTAGATTTGTGACTTTTTCTAATTCACATCGTATTTTCAGTCTTGACAGGATCCCTGGTCATCCTTAATGGATCTGAGCCTCTTCCAGAATGTTAGGATATACTTTGAAAACCATTTCTCTGGGTCCCAGCTGAAGATATTTGCTCTCATCGATCAGGTATCTTTTCTGTTTGTCTATTGTTTGTTTTTTGAGACAAGGTCTCTCTGTGTAGGCCAGGCTGACCTCAAACTTGTGGATCTTTCTGCCTCAGTCTCCCTAGTGCTGGAATTATAGGCGTGTGCCATCATGCCAGGCTTAATCATGTGATTGTGTTTTTAAAAGAATAGAATTTTAAAGCAGTAGAATGGGATTTTCTTCTTACAAAATAACATCTATTCATTTTAGACCAAGTTAGTGCAAAGTCTATCTAGAAGAGAATGAAACTGCTCAGAATTTGCTATATGTATAAAGGTAATTAATCTTTGTACCAACCGATGTGTACAAATGATGTTACATGACCTCAAATATAGTTGTCTTTGATTTTGTCTGTCACATGAATGTCTCCTGATTTTATTTGTCAACATTTCCTTTAAAACTGCCCTGAGGTTTCTCAGGGAACAGGGGAATCTCATGGGAGCTCACAAAATGTCTTGTGTATTCTGCTATTCTGTGCCCACTGCACTGTACCCTATCTAGGCAATGGGCTGGGGAGAGTGTCTACTTGGCCACTGCGACCCGTCTTGATGACTGCAGCATGCCATTAGCATCTTGGCCAAAGTTTGTCTCTCATTTCCCTGAAGCAACCAAATCTCTCCTGTATCCCCAGAATTTCCCCTAGAGCAGCACGCTGTGCAAAGTCTCAGGAAAGCCTTCTCCTCTGCCCTCGCCCAGGGTTTCTAGGTCTGCTGCTGTGCTGCCCAGTGTGCGTGTGCGTGCGTGCGTGCGTGTGTGTGTGTGTGTGTGTGAGAGAGAGAGACGCGGTCCTTGAGCTCAGGCACCTCAGCTTGTTACAGTGCACGTTTGCACCTGAGGGTGGCCAGGGGCACAGGTACCTTGCTGTCCTCCCCGTGTTCCCCCACACTTCTTTCCCATGTGTCCTCTTCTATAGTCCCTTTCTTCTATTAAGATGAAGTCGGGAAATTAAACTCTGGTTATCGAGTTTATCTAACACACAGACATACACCTAAATCCAGAGGCTCACGCTCAGGTGGGAACCGGGCTACTTTTACAGTATTGCCAATCTGTGTCTCCTGACTGAGTCTCTCACAAATTAGTTTTGTTGGGTCAATACAGCTTTTTAATATTAAATCTGGATCCATTGCCCAACACCCTTGGTTTACTCATCACCACCACGCTTCCAGGTTTTGTATTCAGTGTTTCCATTCTATTACTGATCCAGATCAAAGATGTTTGAGTTGGCTTCCTGTGCTTTGGGTCCAGCCAATTCCT
>PVLA01018719.1:0-13866 GCA_004027455.1 Hydrochoerus hydrochaeris
ATATATATATTTCTGCTAGCTATACATAGCTGTGTAGCTATTAACAACCATAAGATTATGGTCTTCTTTCAACCAGGTTCATAATGAATAGAACAAAAGCTTGGCACACCAACATCCTACAGTTGCCTTTCTCCTAAAGGCAGAGCTGAGATAAGATTCTCCAATACAGACCAATGACCCTCAGATGTGACCATGGACTTCATGGTCACACTCATACTGAGAAGTCAGATGCACGTCCACATCCTCTCCCTGCCTTGCACTTCAGCTAGACCACCATCATCACTGATGTGTCTTGTGGTTAAGGACTGAGATACCCAGTTGCTGATTTGATGTAACAGATGCATCTATTGTTTTCAGCCCAAAACAAGGACATCTTCCAGAACAGGTCATGACATGAGATTTAGCCAGATACCCACATATGGGTCTTCTTAATTCAAGCTAACAACAGGTCCCGGAAAAATCCAAGACTTTTCGTAAATTTCCTTCAGCTGCTTTCTCTGTTATTGTGCATCCAGTCATGGATGTGCAAATATCATGTTCAATTATTGTTCTTAAAACCCTGAATCAAAGAAGAGTTCAAATTTTGCTACTGAATATGTACCTAGCATTTGCTCCAACATCTAAATAAATAGAAAACTATTATCCACATTTTCAAATCTGCTAAAATCTGGATAAAATAAACATCAAGCTCTTCTCATTAATAAATGAAAGTAATAAATTGCAGACTGAATGATCACCCATTAAACAGGAGATGCAGGATATCCAGAACCACAGCGGAGCCCTGCCAGCTGGTACATCAGGTGCCTCAGACCCACAGTGGAGGGACCACTGATGGGGAGGTACTAGAAGACTGGAGGACAGCAGAAGAAGACACCTAGATGCCACACCAATATCCTAGGCACCAGACAGACCAAATGTTACATCATGAAGCTCTCAAAATCTCAACCAGAATATTAATAAATATCACACAGGGCCCTGACAGGGGGAAGAGAGGACTTATCACTGAGAAATGGCTACAGAGCTTGGCCCCCAAAGAAGGTGCTCAGGAAAGACATTTACATAAATGAATCCTAATGGAGATAAATTATTCCAAGTACAGAACAACCACTCAGCCTTCAAATATCTTGAGGAGTTAAAACAGTTTATTGGTGAAATAAATGAAAGCAAATTGGCTGTACTACAGAAAGGAACACTTGTCAGGTGATAATGATCCAAATCTCTAGACATTTCTTGTGGGTGTCACATGATAGGAAATCCTAGTGAACACAGAATCCCACAGTGTCAGGCAAAGAGTGTGATGAGAGAGGATTAAAGCTGAGGGAGCTCCAGGACCCAGGTTCATCTGAGAGATCTCAGTGAAGCTTCAGACAGTAACAGAGACAAAGAGAGGACAAGACAGCCTTGAGAAGCCTCTGCTTCCTCCACCTCTCACACCATGCTCAGAGACCTCAAGGCCTCAAGCCCATTTCTCCATCTCCCTTTGGTGATCACTGCAAGATTTTTCACAACTGTGTATTTGGGACATCCAGATGTTTCATGAGGTACAGCTAGAGTCACAGACCCAGAGGGATACACCTGACAGACATGTTCCTTCAACCAACTGGTTACAAACCAGTCAGACTCAAGGACATCTGTGTCCATGTTTATCTTGGTTTCTGAGATCATGAATAGAAAAAACCAGTATCTGGAACACACCACACCAGCACTGTTTCATTCCTAGTGAGACTGTGCCTCATAGAACATGTGTCTCTCTCATGGAGATGAACCCTCTAACCAGGGAACTGCAGCCTCCAATTGGTGACACTGAAACCACACCACCAGCTTCAGTGGGCAAACCTGCTGATACTGAGTCACCTGCTACATTGTGTAGGAGACACTCGAGGGCATGCATAAGATCAAGACAGGTCCCTGCCTGTAGTGGTAAGAGCAGAGGAGATCTTAACATGGGACCTGCCCTGCACCTCAGTCAAGAACAGTTTCCAGAAAGAACCATGTTCCTCCACTACCTGGATCATTGAATGATCTAACATTAGAAGCATGTAAAGGTGGCATTCCTTTACTTATCTATCTCCTCTAGTGGTCTTAGAAGGGATAATCTGCAAAACTCCTTCATCCACTAATGTCCTGGTTTTCCCTTTGGAAACACCAACTGATGTCTTGCCAGAGAACTTATTTTCTCCACAGAGGATGATAACTCTCCAGGAGCCTGATGCAGACTGTAGGCAATCCAGGTTGTAACTTAAAGGCCTTTACAATGTTACATCCTTATTTTGAATTCCCACATTGAAAGGACTGCAGTACCATGAAGGAAGGTCCTGAGAACTCTGGATTTGAAAAAGAAGGGCTCAGAGCTCAAGAAGCACTGGGCTCTGTAAAAACCTTATACTTCTGTCAGCCTTGTCTCTCACAAGTTGGGAGACACCTGTCCATGGATAATGAACAAAGAAAGAATGTCAGGAAATCCAGGCTTAAACCCCTTGCAGTGGCCACTTCCTTCTCCAGGAGGCACTTCCAGAGGACTAAGGGCCTTCTCTGGATCCTAACACCCCTATCCTGGTGACTGCCTGGGGAATATGAAGATTTTGTGACAGAGAGATGATAGATCAGATGGGAGGTGGACATAGTGTCATCTGAGCTGGATGTAAGACACTTCAGTTATCCCATATCCAGGTGCTCAACTTGAGTAGAAGGCAGTAGTACAGAGTATCTTTCATAGGCACTATTTTTCTAGCTTTTTACATAACATCATCCATTATCTAAATGTATTATCTCCTACATTATACTCCTGAGTAATTTCTAGGGTTGTAATAAATTGTTCAGACAGATGCTGGGGGTTGTGTTTACCACAAGCTTTAATTCAGGATGACAATACATTCAACTCCAGAGATCAGTCCAAGAGGCTGTTTTGTAGCTGCTGCCCTCTGTGACCCTGAGGACCCTGCTCTGATTCTCTCTGTGAGAGACAGAGGGAATGAGATCAGTGTGCACCAAAACAGAACAACCACGTGGAGACAGAAAATTGAGCTTTAGGTCACTGAGGGGCTGAGCTGCACTGTGATGCAGGTCATGAGCTGTGCAGAGAAATAATGGGGAGGGGACTCCTGGTGGGACTGTAGAATTTCTGTGTGCTCACACACACACAGACAGTGACACATACACAGACACACCCATAGAGACAGGAACAAGGACACACAGAGACACACACACATAGTGCCGTTGGACCCTTCCTCCTTTGATGTAGCTTCTTCATGTCTTATTTTACACCTTTACCAATATGAGGTGAGCTCCTGTGCTCTGTCTCACATTGCCACAATGCTCTGTTCTTCAGAAAATACGGGGTAAAATACACCTTCACTAATAATTCCATTTCCAATATCTGCAATTTTAGATACTATATCACTGTGAAACAAAGTACAGTAACACAAAAGTGGAATGGCAAATATTTAGATACCATCTCCTCTTGTAAGTAGAAAAACACTCAAGAATCCAAAATTCATTAATAGCAAAATGCATTTAACATTAAGACCAATAAATTGTTTTGGACTGTGGAGGGTGTCACAGACAGAGTGTGCCAATCTGCAGGAAATTCATTGGGAACCTGCTAGTGCTTGCCTTCCAATATTTTATAAGGAGTGAATTGGGGGTCTCAGATGTGTCAGAGGCTTGAAGATTAAAAACAGCAATTTATGTTCTTTATGTCAGATACACCCATCTTATTAAATGTGGTTAGATACAAGCTTGGTAATTAATAACTACATCAGCACACTTACAAGAAAATCTCTTATTCAAGAGGCACTGTTATTAGGTAGAGAGCAAGACTATGATCAATAAAGAACCAGTAATCATTACAGAGAAAATAATTGAACCTGTTAATTTGGTAGAAACTGAGTTTAGGGATGCATAATGACAAGTAGTGTAGCTGTGGACAAAAGCAAAAACTTACCAGTGATATTTTTCTTTTTTTAACAAGAAAATAAAAGTAAAAGAAAAGTATTTTTGGCTGCCCAAAAAGTGGAATCCATAAAAAAGAAGAGAAATGATTTCTACTTGACCTAGTCACAGTTGGGTGTGCACACCCTACCACTGCCCTATAGTAAATCAGGGGATGTAACATTCATAAAAATAAAGGCTTAGAGATAGCAAGATTGAAACAGAAAATGGAACTAGGGGACCAGACCCACTCCAAGAGAGGAGTGAGACCCACGCTGAGAGGGGAATTAGACCAGCATGGTTAGGGGAGTTCCAGCTGGCCAGTGCTGGCCTGGTGACAGCTTGGGACATCACTTCTGGAGGTTGGGTGCCAGATCAGTCCCCTAGGATACTGGACTCACCTGGTGAGGTTTCATGGGATTGAGTGGATCAGGCCCAGTGACATTTGTTCAACCAGGGGACCAGGCCTGCACCAAGAAAGGAGTCAGGCCATCACTAATTGGGGAGCAAAGCCTATGCCACAAGGGGAGCCAAGGTTGCATGAGTCAGGGATCTGGGGTGCAGGAGGTGATTTCCAATACACCTAGGGAAAGTTTTGGAACATCACTTGAAACACAGAAATATAGGAAAATGACAAAACAAAAGACAAAATGCAATCTCAAAGCTCCAGCCCATCCCAGGAAAGCCTGGAAGCCACATACATAGAAGAAAATGCTAGTCACACATGTGAAATACCTGAAAAGAAATAAAGAAGTAAGTTAAGTACAGGAAGCTATGAAGGAACTCAAATCAGAAATAATCTCCAAGTTAAAAGAAGAAATGACAAGAGTAGTGACAGAAATAGTGAATGAATCTAAAGAAGACACAGCTAAACAATAAGAGGAACAAAGCAAAAAGAATCCCTGAATGAACAGTAGAAGAAGAAATACAATATATGAAGCAGATTCAAAGAGATATACAGGAAATCAAAAATTCTATTGAATGTTGCCAAAACCTCCTCAACAAAAGTGAAGGTAGAATTGCAGACCTCAAAGATAAGAATGAAGATAGTGAACAGGAAAGGAAATATCTTTTAAAAATAATAAGGAATCAGGAAATAACAATTCAACAGTTGCAAGATGATACAAAGAAAAACAACATAAGATTAAAAAGGATAAGAGAAAAACAAGGGGACAGCACAAATCATATCAAGAGGCTATTTATAGAAGTAATAGCTGAAAATTTCCCAACATGAGAATGGAAACTGACATACGGATTAGTGAAGCATGTAGAAATCCAAATAGCCATAACCAAAATAAAACTACACCCAGACACATAATAATCACAATCCCAAAAATCCAACATAAGAACAGAATATTAAAAGCTGTTACAGAGAAATCACAGATCACCTATAAAGGAAAACCTTTCAGATTCACAGCAAACTTCTCAGCAAAATCAATGAAGTCAAAAAGCACATGGAGTAAAGTATTTTAGATCCTAAAGAAAACGACTTTCATGTACCCTGCAAAACTGTCCTTCAAAATGGATGGAGAAATAAGATACTTCAAAGAAAAAAGAACAGCTGAAGAACTTCAAGATCACCCAACCAACACTGCAATGAATACTCAAAGCCATTCTAGACACACATAGGAAAAACACTAAGCAAGAGAGACAAACAGAATGGAAAGGTGAAGATACAACAGTAGAAAGACAATATGTCAACATTAAAATGATAAATAACTGTTATAACCATTAATGTAAGTGACTTCAATTCACCAATTAGAAGAATAAGAAATAGCACAATTATAACAGGAAAACTTAACATAACATTGACACAAAGGGACAAATCAACTAGAAAAAATCAGCAAAGAAGTAACAACTTAATAACATATGTGAACAAATGGACTTAATAGATGTGTACAGAATGTTCCATCTAACAATATATATTCTTCTCAGCACCACATGAGACATTCTCTAAAACAGACCATATACTAGCCCACAGAACATATTTAAGTAATTGCAAACAAATTGAAATTGTCCCATGCATGTTATCAGATCGTAGTGCCATGAAACTAGAAATTAATGATAAAAGTAACTGTAAAAACCACACAAACAAATGGAAATTCAATAACAAACTCTTGAGCAATTAATGAGTTACAGGGGAAATTTAAGAAGGATTTAAAAATCATCTACAAGCAAATTAAAATACAAATACAATCTGTAATTGTAATCTGTAATTGTAAAATACAAATAGAATCTGTAGGATGCAATGAAAGCAGTACTCAGAAAAAATTATTGCATTGAGTTCCCACATCAGGAAAATAGAATGTACACAAATAAAAACCATGATACTACAACTTTAGAAGAAGAAGAGCAAGCCAAACTGAAAGCCAAAGAAGGGAGGAATGTATAAAGATTAGAGCAGAAATTAATGCAATAGATACTAAGAAAACAATACAAAGAATCAATGAATCAACAACTTGGTTCTTTGAAAGAATAAAGACAATTGATAAGCTCCTATTCAACCTAATTTGAAAAAGGAAAAAAAAGACTCAAATGAAAAAGGTGAAATCACTACAGATTCTATTGAAATAGAGATCATCAATGACTATTTAGAAAACCTCTACTCTCATAGCTTCGATAACAGAGAAGAAATGGACAGATTCCTAGAAACATATGTACCACCAAAGCTGGATTAAGAAGATGTAATACTCCTGAATAACCCAATTTCTATTGATGAAATTTAAAATCTAATTAAGTCCTTAACAACAAAGAAGATCCCAGGTCCAGATAGATTTACTGCACAATTCTACAAGAAATACAAAGAAGACATAATGCTGACACTTCTCAAACTCTTCAATGAAATTGAAGCAGAAGAAATTCTCCCTAAGTCATTCCTGGAAGCAAATATTATTTTGTACCAAAACCTGAGAAAGACACAACTAAAAACGAGAACTACAGACTAATCTCCCTAATGAGCATAGATGCAAAAATTCTCAATAAGATATTGGAAAACAGTATGCAGCAAATCATCAAGAAGATTGTACACCATAAGCAAGTGGGATTCATCCCAGGCATGCAGAGATGGTTCAACATAAGTAAATCAATAAATGTAATATACCATATCAATAGAGCCAAAAGTAAGAATCACATGATCATTTCTATAGATGCAGAAAAGCTTTTGAAAAGATCCAACACCTATTCATGATAAGAACCTTACAGAGAATTGTAATAAATGGTCTTTATCTCAATATGATAAAGGCCATCTATGACAAACCAATAGCCAGTGTCATATTAAATGGCCAAAAAATGAAAGCCTTTACCATGAAATCAGGCACAAGACAAGGATGTCCCTTATCACTGCTCCTATTCAACATAGTACTGGAAGTACTAGCCAGAGCAACTAAACAAGAGAGAGAAATAAAATGAGTAAAGATAGGAAAAAAAGAAGTTAAACTAGCATTCTTTGCAGACAACATGATACTCTACATAGGAGACCTCCAAAACTCCATTGAAATACTCCTAGATATAATAAATAAATCCAGAAACATAGCCAGATACAAAATCAATACACACAAATCAATAGAATTCTTATACACTAACATTCCAAAGCTAATAAGGTATTATTATGTTAAAATGAAGCAAAAGCAATTGGAATGGGTCTATAATCCAATGTAACCTATGTTCTGCTAAGAAGAGAAAAACACAGTAAAGGTGTATTTCCATAAAGGGACAGCAATGTTTGACCTTCTGCAAATGAATCAGGTTTAAGAGGAGGTAAACCCTGTCATGGATATAGATTTTAGACATACAACTTACAGATATGTAAGAAAATAAATTTCTGATGTTTAATTCCCTGTCTGTGTATATATTTTGACAATAGGAAATGAATATGATTAAAGTTAAAATTGAATTGCTGTAGACCCATGTGTAGTTGCAATGGTACAGTTGAAGAGTCATAAGTACTGTGTTAATTTCTTTCTTCTTGTTTCTGAGCCAAAATACCTGACACCCAAAGATAAAGGTTTATTTAGTTCACAGTCTGTTTCAATCACCTCTCAAAAAGCCCCACATGAAGTGTTGAGAGGATTTACATCTAGACATAACCATAACATGTATATTAAACAGTACATCAAGATCACACATAACATTGAATGACCATTCCAAATCTGATAGACTAGCCTAAACTGAAACATGTTTTAGCAGATTATTTAAATTGTTAATTAAGATTCACTCTATCTTTCTTAATATATAAATGTATGTTTAGAGTCCAGATCTTTTTATTGATAGCTAAAATATAATAATTTACTACTAGAATTATGGTTAAATTGCTGGAAATAAAGTACCAAGCACATTATTTTTCTTGTTTATGGTTTTCCAAAATTAATTTTATGCTTACTCCTTCTATTATTTTAAAATATTAAAGTACTTTACATAAGCAACTTATTCTTATGCTTTTATGGTAGTCAGGTCCCAGGGGGAAAAATATTTAAAACCATCCCCAAATTAGAAATAAAATACTGAAATCACCTCATAAAATTTGATATATGCATATAGATATAGATGTTTATATGAATAAGCTTGTGTATGTGCACACATAGGCACTCACAAACACAAAAAATGCTCCTTGACTTACTATGAGTTTATTGAAACACTCATCATAGGTTGAAAATTCTGTAAGTTGGAAATGTATTTAATGTACCCAACCTAACAAATATCATAGTTTAGCAATGCTATCAACCATAAAACATTGTTTATTTGTCAGCACAATTACGTGGCTCACTGACTCTGTAAATGTTAGTATGAATACTAGGTTTGAATTAACAACACATTCTAAGAAAAAAGAAAAGGGAACTGAAGATTTACTAATTTTGCATATTGGATGTACTGCTGTGACCTGTGGAAGGCACACATCCCTACCCAATCTTTTCGTTGGTGTTTCTTACTGAGGGGCTATTGACATTCGGAGGAACCAATTCTTCATTGGCACTATGCTCAGTAGTGTTCAGTCATTATAACCATAAAAATGTCCCTGCATATTTTCAAATCCCATCGGAATTTTGCACAGGGAAAAAGGGTAATGACAAGCCCAAAAAATGCCATGGAAATAAACAGAGCAAGCACTAGAAGTGACATTTTAATTCTGAATTATGAAAGATCCAAGTTTCCCAGGATGTGATGGAAAGGATTTGTTGTCTGAATAGTAGCAAATTGTTACAAATGTTATTTCCACAATAGAGTAGGATCCTGGGGGCTTGAAGGATCTTGCATTACTGTCAGTGTTATTTTTACACAATACATTCTCTGTTTTTACAGAATTTTCTCTTTCAAAAACTACCTTAATCTCTGGAGAAATTATGAATTAAAAATTGTCCAACTAATTTATTAAAACTTCTAACCATGAAATATTTCTTTAATTTAGTGTTTCCCAAACTGTATTCTTTAACATTCATAATCAAAATTCTCTACCCTTAGACCATATATAACTACTTAATGTATTTTTGTTAGTTGTACTTATTTTAGCTTTTAATTTTTAGTTATTTCATATACAGCTGAAAAAATCAGAGATTAACATGTCAGAAAGAAGTTTAAGAAAAAATTAAAGATTAATATAAAATCATAACTTTCACTTATTTATTTTATATCTTTTGTTTAAATTTGGTTGGGATAGTTAAGAAATATTCATATTTACTTTTGGCAATCAGTTAAAACCATCTGTTGCAATAAACTCAGTGAACTCCACTACTTAATTTCAGGTACTCTGAAAAGAATCAGAAAGGCAAAGATTACACCGAAGTGCATGATATTTTGTTCTGAGCCCAAGACCAAATAATATTCTCTTGACCCAAGATTAAGAGTTTATGATTAGCTGCAAAGCATAGGACTAAAGTATGCCATACCACAAGCATTCGAAGCTCTTTAATTACTGTGCTGTATAGATATTTATGGTTCATTCACACAAAGGAAGAAAAACCACAAAGACCTTTATATGAATCAATACAACTTCACAAATAAAAAATAACCATGATATATATTTTCTTCAATCAAATCGTTTTGAAGGAAATTTGAATAGAAATAGGTCCATTTTGTGATGCTAACAGTACTTAAAATTGATAGCAAATTTAACATCATACACAAAACAATTTGTCCTTTGAATTTTCACTATAATAATTATGCAGATGATGCAAATATTTCTTCTTTATATTTATAGTAAATTGCTGTACATAGGAAATCTTGGAAAAGTTCAGGACATATTTCAGAACCTCTTTATATCATATTTATAAAAGATTGCATTCTCATATTGAGAAATACAAGAATTTATGTCTCAGGAAATGGCAAATAAAAAAAGAAATAGCAACTATTGATATTCTGATTATAATAATTCCCAGTGAGAATGAGCATTTGTTAATATGCTTTAATTTCTAAGGTCAGTCATCTCTTATAAATGTTCAGTCGTAGCTCAGTTCAGGAACAATTCAGTTCCCAACAGCTGTCACTAAAATTTTGCTTATGTTCACAAACTGCATCTCAAGATAACAGGCCAGAGGCCATTTTCCTCAGAATTGCAAAACAAATTAGATTCGTGAACTAAGATACTTCGTTTGTCATCTTCATTATGAAGATATTTCCAGCATTCCTTTGTAAAACTTTTAAATTTTGGATACTAATTCAATATTGGCTTAATAAATTCAGAAGGGTTTTTTTGTATACTTGAACTTATTTTTCACATAGCTTGTCTTTTACCATGTTAGATTTTATTTTTAACAGATTCAAATTTATAGACTCCTTCTTTAGAGGGTTGTCATGGTTTGAATGGTTGTGCCCTTCAAGCACTGATATTCAAATTCTGTAATAATTCAAGTAATTTAGTGGTAATTCAAGCACTGATATTCAAATTTATAATAATGTGGAGAATGAGGTACTGGAGATTTAGGAGGACACTGTCCTAATAAGTGGGCTGTGATACTATGAAAAAGCAAGCTAGGACCTCTCTTTCTCTGGGCTCGTGACTTCTAGGACACGATGAGGTGGTGAGAAGGCCCTCCCTAGATGCCAGGTCCTCCATCTTAGATTTCCTGTCCTTCCAAACTAAGTTAATAATTTTCTTCATTATAAATTAAAAAGGTGTGGTATTCTATTACAGCAACACGAAATGTACGTAATTTCTGTGTCAGTCTAAGTTCTATAAAACAACAATATTATGTTACTCTTTGTGTTCTCATAAATGTTAAAATTTTATGTAATATTTTATATTTTTGTTTAGATAGCTACTGTTAATTTTTTTATGTAAATAGCTAAATACTCCAGAGTCGTTTATGGACAAGCTGTCTTTATCTACTCATTCATGAATGATTGAAAAATAACAATTTTTGTTTAAATCTGTGAGCTGGCCTCTTTATATCTGTCATTACTGAGGGGGAAAAAATCTAATGCCAGCAAAATTGATTTTTTCTTTCAGATTGTATTTCAAAAATCCTTACCTAATAATTCTTTTGAGTTCTATTATGATTTAAAATACTGTATTTGTACACTTTGGTTAAAAAAAAAAGCAATGCAGATGTGCCATATACTGTGCTATATTGTTATTGTGGTCCAGGGATACTCCTTTTAAGCAAATTAATTAAAATTTCCTATAGCAAAAAAATATCACCATATGGATTCACAGTAATCTGAAATGTTTCCACAGTATTTCATGCCAGCTTTGCCACTTAAGGAGTTCAGATTAGATTAGAACTTTCTAAACAATCGTGTTTCAGGATGAAAATATTCTATGAAGAAACTATTGCATTTTTATATATTAGCAAATGATCATTGGAAAATTATATTTTAAATATTGCATTATTAAAAGATAGTACATTTGGTAATAAACTTGACAGAATTTATAAATCAATTATGATATAAATATAAAAAATTTGATCTCAAATAGTGGAGACATATACCATGTTTATGGATAGGAAGGCTCACTAACATGACTGCAGTGCTTCTAAAATTTGCCTCAACATTCATAGTATTCTAAGATCTTATCTTTTGAAGAATCCTATAAAATTATAGGATACATACAAAATATGTAGGAAATATAAATTATTTATAAACATTATTTTGAAGTTATATGTCTGATAAAGAATTTTTATCCATAATACATGCAAACATTTTGAAACTAAGTTAGAAATTAAGCAAAAATGTTAAAAAAATAGAAAACTCTCAACCTAATACTTCCATAAAGATGCATAAGTGGATTAGAAGCACATGAAAAAATGGCCAGTATCATTAATAAAGGAAATTGAAATTTAAGCTACAGTGCCACATCACAAAATTTAAACTAGAATTTGCTAAACTTAAGGTGGTATCACTGTATGTTGGTGAATATGTGCTAAAATTCAAATTTTTATGTATTGCTGAAAGGAAGAAAAAAGCTTTAATCACTTTGGATAACAAGGCAATAATATATACAAAGCACATGATTCAGAAATTTTAAGATTTTTAGGTATGAGAAATACATTTCTAGAATTTTTGGTGGGGTAAAATGGTTTTATGTATGGAAAATATACAGTGTCTCTAGAAACTTTGTTTACAGTATATCAAAAGTGGCCCACTCTTAAAGTCTGTCACTTGCTCAGTGGATAAACTGTTGTGTATCTATACTATAGAATACCACCTAGTAAAAATAAACATTATTTACACTAAAATGTTGAAAAATCCACTAGCATCATGTCAAAAGAGTCCAACTTTAAAATATGCCTTCTATGATTTTATTTTAATTTCCAGAAAATAAACTTATAGTGACAGAAACACAAGGGTTCAGGTTGAGGAAAAAGAATGTCTGTAATAAAGTATGAGGAAAAATTGGGGGATGATGGGAATGTTTATAGATATATTGGGGAGAGGATTAAAAATCTATAGCTGAGTGCAAAAATCTATAGCTGAGTGCAAAATATTCTAATTTATACAATTACAAATTTATATAATTTATATTTATATAATTACAAATTTATATAATTCATATAATTTATTATATATAATTATATAATTTATTATAATTACAAATTTATATAATTTATATAATTACAAAAATATCTGATATTTAAATCATAACAGGTAAAAGAAAAAAGTAAAATTTTTAAAATTATAATAAAATGTTAGAAACATAAAATCATGCCAGTACAACCACTGTAAACTTTAAAAAATAGCTCTCATCTTTGTTTTAAAATTTTCCAGATAGTTGAGTATTTTATTAAAATTTTCTTTACTCAAACAATGTTTGAAAGAAATTCTTCAACAATGTACTAAGAAAATTCTGAGATTTTGATGGCTCAAGTCTGGAAATTAGCTCCTTGAGATCTTTGCACAGAGAAGCAGCCTTTTGCTGAAGTTATTAGAGATTTATTTTCACAATCGAATGTCTAATTTAGATTTCACATACCTTCTTTAGCCACATGAACTGATTCTTACAACAATAAATGAATAAAGTATATTTTACTCCGTGAACACCTCAATGTAAGTTAAATCGGCCCGCTTAATTGAAACTGTTGGTACTACAACACTAATGTCTACCTGTTCATTCTTTTTAGGTCTGGTACCAGACAGGACTTGCATTCCAAGTTTATCTGACAGGAAATTGTCTCAGGGTTGGATATAATCATATGAAGGACATTTTAGCTACAAATCAAATGTGATGCACTTTTTCCTGGAAAACATCTTAGTAAAGTAATAATAATAATTATTATTAAATATATGATATTTATATTAATAATTGAAGTGGGTGCATGAACAATATAGGAACCCAAGCACCCAAATTGATAAATTTGAAATTTAATTAGCTGAGCTCAGGACCACTCGTATACAGACCCCCCCAGTTTCATAGTCCAAACAAGTGTTCCTGAACTGGAAAGTTACAGAGTTTTTTAAATAGAGAACCACAAAATGACAGAAACGATTTAGCTAGAGTCTTACATTAAT
>PVLA01018720.1:0-13863 GCA_004027455.1 Hydrochoerus hydrochaeris
TGTCTGATTGGATAGTTTGAGATAATCCAAATCAGGGAGTAATCTCTTGTATAAGAATTATAGAAACTGTTTCTGTAGCCTTTTGAGCAGTGAGAAAAAAGGCTTCCATCCATCCCAAGAAAGTGCACTCAAAGGTAAGGAGATATGTGAAGGTTTTGTGTTTAGGCATGTGTGTAAAGTCTATCTGCCAGTCTTCACCTGGTGTATGTCCCTGAAATTGGCCGGTTGGTGTTGTAGCCAGAGATTTCAAGGACACATAATTTAAAGTATTATTTTATGATAGTCACACAAGGAGTCAAATAAAAATGTGCAGGTCTGTCCAGAACACAAAAGACCTGCAAAATCCAGCTGAGGGCCTGGATCGCATGGTAATAACCTGCATGAGTTCAGCTGAAAACCCAGAGCCCACGGCAATTAACACAAAAGTCTATCCCATGCATCTGCACTGGGAAGACCCAAAGGTCAGTGATGGGAGCTAGAAAGTCTATGTCAGTAGGGTGAAGGGTCTGTGGTGGTGGGTCGAGGGCTCCGCAGCGGAGCCAAGAATCAATACTCAAAATAAGGACCAGGGCGCCCCTGAAAAGGAACACAGCCATCCTCAATGGCAACAAGGTTCAAAGCGCCTCCAACAATGAGAGCAGCTGAGTCCATATCAGGAAGCCAGGTGGATAAGCTTCTCCTGGATACTAAACAGCACACAATTTCCCTTCTGAAGCTAGGAAGCAACACTCAAGCTCCCCCAAAGTGAACCGCAGCCATTCTCAGCAGCAAGATCTCAACCTTCTCCAGTGACAACAGCCAAGTTCCTTTCAGGGGATCCAGCATGACAAGCTCCTCTAGGAAAACCAATGGCTCCAAATAACAACACTTAGGAAAGTCCTCAACGCCAGGCTTCCTCCCCAGGCCTCCTTTTTATGCTGGCAACAGTCCTTAGGGAGACCCTCCAGCTCAGTACCACACCAATTCATTTCAGCCAGTGTTTAAACTAACCACGAGTTACCAATTCGCTGCAGTTTGAAGGGAGGGGAGATAAGTGTTCCTGAGAAGAGGATGCAGCACAAAGACAATTGCTGCAACTGAGCTGATGAATAAAGTTTTTAGCGAGGAATGAGGAGTTTACACAGAGCTTGACTGTCTATGTGGAACCAGTTGTGTGAGTTAGTGTTCATGTTTAGGAACTGTTGGTCTGAGAGGAGTAGTTTTCATCCCTGGAAAATCCATCCAGTAGTGTTTTGGCCATAGGTGGGCTTGTGAATTAATTGTAGCTGTGTTTGTGAATACTGAGGTGTTTGGGATAAGGGGGAAAGATGAGGGATATGACTGTTGTGCAGCTAGTTTGATCTGTGTGCCAGCAAATGCTCTACTCTGAGAAATAGACTCTCATAATGTTTGGTGTCCTCTGCAGTGAATCACTGCTGCCTGTTTTGGGAGTTGTGCTGCCTCTAGTATTTTGAGGATGAGAGGTGTGTTAATGGTGGGGGTTCCTCGATGCTGATTAGACCCCTTTCTCACCAGATGGAAACACAGGAATGAAGGATACTAAATGTATATTTAGAGTCAGTATGGATATAGCTGTATTTGTCTTTGGGTAGTGTGAGGTCCCTGGTAAGGGCAATAAGTTCCAGTTTTGTGAAGATGTCCCAGGTGGCAGTAGACTTGCCTCTTTTACCTTAGATCCCCTGACTATAGCATATCCTGCCTTTTTTTCTGATGTCTGCATTGGTTGAGCTGCCATTTATGAACTATGTGTCAGAGGCTGTAGGAGAGGAGTGCTGTTAATGGGGGGTGTCTTGGTTACTTTTCTCTCATTGTTGAGACAAAATGCCTGATGCCTAAAATGAAGGAAGGAAATATTTATTTCTTACAGTTGTTGGAGGTTTCAGTCCACACTCAGCTGGCTCCAAGATAGGGTGGTGTAACTGAGGGGTAAGCATTCATGGCAGCTGCAAAGGCAAAGCCCAAACAGGACAAAACCAGGAAAGTGCACCTCCTTCCCACACTTACATTGTATGTCAGCCCTGCCCCTAGGCAAGTGCAGATCTCACATCACCAATCCCAGCGCTAGACATTTAACCACTCACAAGTGCTAGATTCAGCTGCATCCATGATTGAATGAGGCTTGGGGGCATCCAAACACAAACCATAACTTGGAGGAAGGGGTTTAGGATCATCTGTAAGACATCAATGCAATTGTGGTGAGGGATTTCATCACAGGTAGGGATTAAGGAGGCCAGGATAAGAGAACTGCTAGTAGAGACAGTGATTATTGGATCATATATGAGTATTAAAGTGAACTTGTTTTAGACAAGAAGGAGTCATTAAGACAGGGAGTGTTTTCTGTGAAATGAGCTGATTAAAGTGATAGGGTGAGTAGACTGATTTATGGCCCTAAGTGAGCTTTTTTGTTAATATGACTGCTGAGGCAAGGGTCTGAAGGCAAGGAGGCCAGCTACATACTGTGTTGTCTAATTGTTTTGAGAGGTATGTTACTGCGTGGAAGGAAGGCCCCTTTTTGTGTCCTAAATCCCCCACAGCATTATAATCTTGAGAAGCAGTATATAAGATAAAGTTTTTGGTTGGATTTGGGAGAACAAGGGCTGTGTCCTTTAAAAGAGCCTCTCAGTTTGTAAAATGAAGCATGTAGAGGGGTGGTGGGATCAGTGGGCTCTGATAGGGTAGCTTTGGATGTCATGTAAAGAGCTTGGGCAAGTGGAACAAAGTTAGGGATCCAGAGGTAAAAGAAGTTTGCTAAACCCAGGACAGATAAAACTTGTTATCTGTAGTTGGCACCTGGAAGTCCCAGAGGAGGGCTTTGCAATCAGAGGTTATGGAACGGGTTGTGGGAGTGAGGGTGAGCCCTAGATATGTGACTTTTGGTATAGCTATTTGGGCCTTGGTGGGGGACACTGTATATCCATGACCTGGGAGAACATTAAGAAGGGTACCCATTTGTTTATAGCTAGTGCATATGATGAGGAACTGAGAAGGTTTTACACATATTGCAGAAGAGTGCTGGACTTGGTATTGAGAACCATGTGATCAGCAGCGAGGGCTTAGCTGATGAAGTGAGGACTGTCTCTGAAGCCCTGGGATAGCATAGTCAGTTTGAGCTGTGTAGATTGGAAGCAGTCTGGGGCAATCCATGTGAAAGCAAAGAGATCCTGGAAACCAGGGTGTAAACAAATAGCTAAAATGCATCTTTAAGGTCCAACATAGAAAAGTAGAAGGTAGATCAGGGAATATGAAACAGTATAGTATGAGGTTTTGGTACAACTGAGTGAACTGGTGTCACTGCATTGTCAATGGATCTGAGGTCTTGAACTAAGTGGAAACATTGCATTTGAGAACAGATATTATAGGGCTGTTATAGGTAGAGTGGGTGACCTAAGAAAGCCATTGGTTAACAAGCAATGGATTATACATTTTAGTTGCTTTTGGTATTTAGGGGCTATTGGGGTTTGGGGAATGGAGGGAAAGACCAAAGGGTCCTTGAGACAAATGAGCAATAGACTGGCATGGATTGTGCTAGTAGCATTGGAAATATGCCAGACTGTGGGATCAACGAGGGAGGAGGTAAGGGGATGGGCAGAGTAGTGGCACATAACAGTTGGTTCTGAAGTATGAGAGTCTTAGGCAGAAAGTACAAGAAAAATTGAGTTTTTGGAGCAGGTCTCTACCTAAGAGTGGTACAGGGCAGGTTGGGATAACCAGAAAATTGTGAGTAAAGAAAAGGTTTGCAACCTACAAGGAATGGGTCTTGTCTAGAGGGTTGGCGTTGGTTGACCATCAAGCCCCACAATGCAGACAGTGGATCAGGTTTATTAGCCTGAAAACTCAGGAAGAGCACTGTAGGTGGCCCCCGTATCAACAAGAAAAGTGTGTTTTTCCTGAGTCATCCAGCGAGACCAGGGCTCCGAGAGAGATGCCTTGGTAGGGTCATAGGCCTCCCTCAGCCCCATCAAGCCTCTTCAGCAGCAATGCTGAGCGGTTCAGTCAGTGACGAGTCTTGGGGCAGGAGCAATGAGATCTCCTGTGAGGGGAGGGAGTTTGATGGCTTACCCACTCTGCTGACAGGACAGTCACACTTCCAGTGACCCTCAAGCTTGCAGATTTGACAAGATCCCAGTGGTGGCTGCAGACTGGGGCGAGCACATGCCTAGAATCTTTCTTTGCTACATTTTAAGCATGATCCCGGGAGGGCTTGGGTTTTAGATTCCCGTTTGGCTTGTGTTTTATTTTGAGCCCTGAGTGCAGGAGGAAAATGTGAACATTTTAGTTTAGCCTTTTCTAGATTATCCTGTTTTCAATGTTCTTCCCTATTGTTGAAGACATGGAAAGCCACATTTAGAACATCTCCCTAAGGGGACTGAGGGCCAGGGTCTGACTTTGAATTTGCCTCTAATATCAGGTGTCACTTGGGAAATAAAATTGGAATTAATTAGAGTAGTCCCTTCAGGTGAACAGGGATATACATGAGCAAGTCAGTGTCTCAGTGAGACATGTTAGAAACTCCTGAGGTTTTCTTCAGCCCATTGGTCTGTTCCTGAAGTTTTTGGTAATTAGGCTGTTTACATTAAATTTTTTGGAGTCCTGTCAGGATACAGCCAATCCTCTGGGCCATATGCCATGAACTACTGACAGTGGGCTGGTAATCCCTCTGGGGGTCTACATTTGGCACTGCAGTTGCCCCAGTGAGGTAATTGAGTTCTATTTGATGTTTTAGGTTTGCCACAGCTTTGGGCTCCTTGTAAGAGCTGTTTTTTTGTTGAGGATAAAGGACAGAAGCAAGACTAACATGGAGGGTTTTTTAGTCTAGGTCATAATATTGAAAAACAAATCTAAGCTCTTTGATATAATTATATGGGTCAGCAGTGAAGGATCCTAAGTGGTGGGAGATATGGGAAAGGTCAGAGAGGGAAAAGGGGATGTGAATACAGACTCAATCTTCAAGACCTGCAATCCTGCAAAGCGGAAAATGAAGCTGGGGTGAGCATCATGGTGAAGGAGATCGGAGCAGGGACAGTGATGGAGAGTGGGAGGGGCTGCAGGATGGCCGTGGGGGAGCAGCACGCTCTGGTGGGGTGTGCTGTGGGAAGAGCAGCAGTGGAGTGGAGGAGAGACCAGAGCGGAAGCAGTGGGAGGAGAGAAGGAGAATGTCACAATGGAGAGGAACAGGAAGCTTGCTGTGGGGATAGTGGGGAGGAGCGAGAGCAGAAGGGATCTCATCTACAGGGCCATCGAGGTCACTGGGTGTGGGCTCTGGTGATGTGCAGTGGGCCCAGAGCCCCCCAGGCCTGAATTAGGGAGGGACAGGCCAGAGAGTAACAGCAGGAATTAACTAAATCACAGAGGATGGCAAATTCAAAAGTGTCCCCTTCTGGCCAGGGGTTGACATTATCAACTTTATATTATGGCCAGGCTACTTGGCAGTAAGAAGTTTAGTTTTTTAGATGTAATAGTCTCCCAGAGACTGAGAGAGCCCAGTTGTTTTAACAAGCACCCGAGTGAAGTGTCTTTTTGGAAATGAGAAAGAATATTTCCCAAAATGGTCAAATTAAAGGGGAACCAAAAGCTACAAAAGCTGAGTCACAATCCCTTGGAGAATTGTCACCCTTCTCTTAAGTACAATTGAGAGAAATCTCCAACACCTATTCCTATGATCTGTCACTGAGGGAACAAGGGGAGGGATCCCGAAGGACATGAGGAGGGATTCTGATGTGGGGCTATGATTTTCAGAGAGAGAACAAGAAAACAAGACATGAAACCTGAGGAAAAAGTAGCTCACCTGTGAGAATCAAGGTGGGTTGGTGTTGAATGGAGTCTATCAAAGGTAACGGCAGGGATGAGGGAGAGCAGAAAACAGGGACAAGAGAAGATGGAGATGTGGCTTGTTGCTGGAGGGAGATCAAACTGGGGAGTGGCCAGCAGGAGCTACTCACCCCACTGATACAAGTCAGGGCACCAAAATGTGAGGGTTGTTTGTTTGTTTTGGTGCAATTAAGAGAGAGTGAGAAACAAAGAGACAGAGAGCTAGTGAGGCCTTTATCAAGGGAAAAGAATGGTTGCACAAGAATGCAAGTTTCCTACAAACCAAACAAATAGGTTGTTGGACTTTTATTAGGTCTGACTGGAGTGGTGTTTGAGGAGGCAAACAAGGTGGCATATTAGCAACTTATTGGAGGAGCATTGGTGCACACCTGCAAAAGGAAAGAGGGAATTTGTTTGGGCTGAGGGTAGAAGAAATTGATATGCTGTTGTCTCTGGGTCCTTTGCCATGTTGGACAGCCACCATGATGACCTAGGGAGTTTTATAGCGGCAGAAAATCAATCAGTTAGTTTGTTTTTGCTGCTGAGGGTTATGTGAACCTCTTTGTGTGAAGGCTCCCTTCACAAAACTTGAGACCAGCTGTATTTCCTTTGTATCTCATGTAAGGTTTCCCAGGGTGACACAGAGGCCATGTTCCTTCTCCTATTTTACTGGTTTAAGAAAATCAGAGGTTTGAGGCCCATGAGAGGTGAAGACAGGTCATGTCAGACCCAGCCACATCCTGTGGACTAGAATTCCATGTCTCAGGATGCACTGACCTCTCACTCACACATACGGCTTAGAACCATTGTAATTATAGATTTCTTTATTGTTAGTTATTTTCTGGTGATGTGTTTAGCTTCATTAAATCCTTTTAACTCATTTTTTAAAAGAAGCCCAGAATAGCACTTTGGAAAATTCACATTTCATGACATCCTTAGCTACGTTTTGCCAACAATCATAAATTTTCTGTATATTCCTGAGGCTCAATAAGAATCATATTATCCTGGTTTTTCTTCCTGTAATGGGACTGAACCCAGTATCTTTGTGCTGAGCTGAATCCCAGTCCTTTTTGAAAAGGCTAGAAGGGTCTCAGTTAGTCACCAACTGGGCATGGTGACCACACACTTGCTGTCCTCCTGTCTCAGCTCCCACAGAGCTGGGAAAACAGCCAGCAGCCTACAGCTGCCTCATGGTTCTGTTTCGCACACCATCCTGATTGCAGTTCCAGGAGCTTACATGTCTTCCTCCGAATCCAGCAGTAATGAATAATTTAGAAAGGGTTTGCTTTGTTGTGCTTTAGAGTAGGTAAAGGTAAGTTGTTTCCACGAAAAAGCTGTGCAACAGAAGCACCTCTTACATTTCAGTAAGTCATTGGTGTATTAGGAAGACTAACCCTTTCACAAATTATGGTAGAATATTACATTATTCATATCCTCTTAAAAAGTGTATGGACAGGGCCGAGAATTTAGCTTAGTGGCTTAAGCTCCTACCTGGCAAGCATGAGGTCATGAGTTCGATCCCTGGTACCAAAAAAAAAAAAAAAAAAAATTGTGTGAACATAGTCCAACAAAAAAAGAAGAAAAGTTTGTCACAGTCGTAAGTCCCACCGTTTACAGGAGCAAAAAGAGTAAGAAGAAACATGCAAAACACTCTTTGAAAATGGGACACTCGAGGCCCCTGAAATCCAACCATGGCCATGGTGGAACCCAGGCGGCTGCACAAAAAAGCAATTAGTCCATTCTCTTGGTAAGAGCGTGACCCAGGAGGAGACCCAGCAGTGTCTTCTGTGAGCCTACCACTACTTGGGCTTGGAATGAAACATCCCAATCTGCCCGCCCCAGTTAGCAACTGGGGACAGAGGTCTGAGCATCTCTTGGCAGGATGACTGCATGCAATATAGCAAATATGGGGGGTCCCCTCTACCATCTGTTTGAAAGCCAATGTTGTTTTCAGTTTTGTTTCATGATGGTTAATTGCTTTACTCTATTCAGTATTCTCTTTTGATTGGTTTTATAATGTTCTGTCTTTGGTTTGATTTTGCTATACCTAATGGAATAGACAACTATTGTGAAGATAATGAGATATACTATGGTACCTATTACTGTTATCCTGGTAACCTGCTGTGAAATTCTTTACCAAATTGACTGCTCTGTCTCAATTAGTTTTGTTCTGTCTTGTTCTGTTGTATTTCTACTAGCTTCAAAATAAAAAAAAAAGAAAGAAAAGAAATGGGGCACTCTCTTCTCTGACACCTCTAAGATCATATTCTTTGAGCCTGAAAAATATTGTTAGCATTGTCAAAATGACCTCATCAACTATCACATTGCTTGAAATATGTATTTTTATCCAACCACCTGTACTGAATGGCTCCATTTTAAGAAGCTAAGAGCTAAATTTTTCATTTAAATGAACAGAATCAGATCATTTTGTACCTCTTCGGTAATAAAGAAAACACTAGCATTGTGGGTAGTGCGAATGATCTAACAAATTATGTCCACGTCAAATAATTCTCAGGCATAGTTTATTTATCTTCTGAAGTAATGAAATTCCATTTCAAAATCTCAGAAGACATGGAGATATATAAAATGATACCTAACATATGATGGAATCATTTGGTCAAAATTTATACTTTGACTTTTCCTAATCTAGATAGTCATTATGTATGTAACATAAAATGGAATGAACTTTATAACATTTTGAACTCTATTACTTATTCACAGGCCTACTTTGTATGAAATTACCCCTGGCATATTTCTCTTTATTAATATGTTGTGAACTCACCATATATTCACAATTCCACAAAACCCCTTTCTATGGTAGACATTTTGGGGATTTTTCAAGTAACACAAAAAGCTGTTTTGCTACTATTTAAATTGTGCTTATGAACTGATGTGCTTATGTAAAAAAGTTCATATTTTTCCTAACAAAAAGAGCAAGTATATCTATTAAACTAATTTATAAAAGGCAATCCTGCTCAAAAATGTAGACATTACAAATTCAATGCATAAAATTTACCAAATGTTGGTTTTGACCCCTACCAAAAAAAAAAAAAAAAAACAAAACCACGAATAGTGAAACACCAGGCCCAAAGTAATATATGTCATGCCAATTCGAGGGTAGTAAAGCAAAGGCAAGAGTTTGGTCATTCAAAATTTAATTGAGTTATATATTGGCTGAGGGCTGCAGTCACCAGGCTTATGGTCTGACCACAAATCCCTATGCATTTCAGCTACTGTGACTCTATTCTGTTTTACACACAATAGCAAAATTAACATTCCTTTCAATCTTATTTACAGAAAAGATCAGTCAAACAGACACTTCCTGTGTGTTTTTCTGTCTTTCAAATGATGAAAACACGCGCCCAGGTGTCCATCTCTGTGAATCAGCACAAATGGGCTCAGAATTGCATAACCAAGGGTCAAATATGCTTGAATATCTAGTACCATTGAATCAATATTCAGAGATGAGCTAAACAACATGGAAAAAGCACAATCTGCCCAATAAAAGACAAGAAAACAGAGCATCAGCAGGAGGACACTTTGAGCAGCTCTGATCTCAGGGGGAGTTTGGCAGAGGAACTTGGAGCTCTGCAGATAAAGAACACGCTGGTGGTGCCTGCAGAGAAGAAACACCAGGTAGCCACTGGCCCCGCCCATGATGCCCTGAAACACAGCATCCCGTAGAACCATCAGTGTGAGAAATGTCCATCTTATCATCCAGCCTTGAGGTAGAAAATAGCAATGCTTGTCACCTTTAGTAATCTGTGACATATTCACACTGTTGATGTTTAGGACAGAAAGTGGTAAGTTCATGCTTATTAAGGAATTGAGAATCCAAAACAAGACAAATATGGAAAGGATGTGTCTTGGTGAATTTAGCTTGAGCCTCCTCCACACTGAGTCTGTGGGACTGATGGTGACAGCTTGGGTCGCTGTGAGGAGGCTGCTGGTGCAGATGGAGAGACCCCGGGCCACCCGCTCCAGGTAAACAACAATCTTGCAGCCTGTGTCATGGAGGAAGTTTCTCTGCCCCAGAGCTGTCATTGTCTTAGGAATCCCTTTTGCAAAAAGCATGATGATATTTGTAAAAGCCAAGTGGATTCGAATGAGGTATACCGATTTCTTCTCGGTGCCTCCAAGGAGTAAAATGCAGTTCACAAACACAAAGACATTCCCCAGAAGGCCAAGCACAGTGGGAGAGAGGAAGATGATTCCCTTGACAAGGCTCAAAACCATTTCATACTCATATACAGGACATTTTTGGGGCCAATAATTCATCAGTAATGCTTTTCTATATCTTCAAAAAATGTGTCTTTCCCTAGCAGTTTTCTGAAGTATAAAGGACAGTCACAAAAAATGATACACATCTTTGGGACATGATTTCCTTTTTTATGTCATACTCTGAGGTTGATTCTGTGTCCTCTCAAATGTCACCATGAGGGCCAGTATTTCGAGCATCTAAATTAAAACACAGATACTATTTTTAGCTACCAGCAAAACCAACCTACTTGTTAAAATCACTATATATCTCACCAGAGTTAAATATCAGTATGGATGAATTGAATTTCAAATTCTGCTAGCCAGGAAGTATGAAATAAAAAGCTATTGTACTCTTATCCAAGAAAGAGTCAGGAGAGGACTGAATTCCCAGTGAGAAACCTCAGAGATCTCTGCGTGGAGCCTGGATCAATCCTGGATGTGTCGATGTTCACTAAGGTGGACTAGAAGATGGGGAATAATTAGGCATCATTTGTTGCATGGGACAAAAGGAGCTTATGAATTAGGCTCCCCAAAATTTGCTGCATGCAGCAAAACATGTTGGGGAATCATAGCTATGGAAACAGCACATTCAGAGAGAGTCACAATATAATTTCCTAGCTATTGCAAAACCTTGGGAGAAACAATAATTTGCAGGATGCTTGAACTGGATGATTTTTCCCACCAGGTTACAAAGGTGCTGCCTTAGTCTTTATCATCCAACATGGTTTTCATGCCTCGGGTTTGGGTAGCATTTGATTTTTTTCACATCTAAATGTTCCAGTCACATTTCTCACAGGAGCAGTGTGTGTCAAACCATGGAAAGCTTCCCTAAAAGGAAAGAACCCAGAATCTCTGATCTAATTCTTGGATTTCTTTGTCGGCTACCTAATGAATTTGGAATCCATTCAGGTAAGCAGTGCTCTCTGGTTTTCTACCAAGTATTAAGGAATTCCCTTTGAATTCACTCTTCTGTAGGTCCATGTTTACATGAACTGTGTAAACAGAGTTTATACTAAGGCACAGCAACAAATAGCGTCATGACTCTGTGGGTACTGTTTATCTCTTCCGAGCATTCTTTCCCTAACACACAAATGCCTGCATCAATGTTTTAAGGAAAGATACACAACCCTGAGTGTCTAGCACAATGAACTATGGTACAAGTTTTCTTAACAAGCAGAGGAGTAGTAATTAATGAGTCTCAAATACAAACTGATTGAATATTTAGTCAGAGACTCGAACCTGTTAAATGATTACACCCAAAATATATCAAAGCCATGCTGTATTCACCAGTTCTCTTGTGGACGCACCAAATACTTTCCTGGTGTTTTTTTTCTTCCTTAGTCCAAGGAATTCCCATTTGTCTCCAGTCCTCTCTTTGCCCTTCTGAATTACAAAACTCTGAATCAAATTTGGGATCTATCCTTGAGACACCTAAGCACTCACTTATTGTGTTTCTGAGAAAATGGATTGAAAATTGTCAGAGGAGCCTCTCTCTAGATGCCTTTATCATCATACCACAAAGTATGATGATAAGCAGACTTTCCCTTCAGGTTGATGCTCAGGGCTCTGTCTGGATCTAAAGCCCAGAGCACAGGCAGGGAAGGGCGCCCATTCTGAGCTCAGATTTCTCAATCCAAGTAACGGGACTGTTCCTATGACTGCCAAACACCAGTAGAAAATTAAAATGAGTTACCTTATTTGTATTAAGTCACAACCTGCCAAATTCATAGGAATTCTCAAAAAATAATTATAACTTTTACCAAAACCTTTAATAAAATCACATCAGTCACATAATATGTGTATTAGTATAGGGAAGTTTTAAGAAAATATGCGCCAAAAAAACCCTTCATATTAAATACAAATGTTTGTAAAGAGTTACCAGTATATAAAAAAAGGCAAAGCCTGTCTATCTTAGAATTACACAAATGCATCTAAAATGAGGTAAACAAATTTTATGAAAGCTAGTGATGCTGACAGAGTTTGAATACTGTTAAAATCGAAGATGGGGAAAACAGAGACTTCCTTTGCAATATAAACAGGCCCTCCTTTATCCTAACTTCTGGAATAATGCAAGGTGAGGTCCATGTAAAGGCCACCTAGGAGCTCTGGTGACACCTTACTGCTCCTGCATTTCTTAAGTCACAGCTACTAGAACCCAGATTCTTAAATTTTGGCCTATTAAAAATCAGAAGAAGAGTGAATGACCTGACTCTTGGAACCTTTTACCAGCTCCCTTGCTTCATGAGAAACAGGTAAAGATTTCTTCTTCCGAGGGAAATGTACCTGGCACAGGTGAGTAAAGGAAGATGACTCAGGTGTACTCACCTGGCAGCTGGGCTCACTGAGCTCTGAGCTGGTCCCCCTGGCAAGGTGCAGCTCCCCAAGTCCTATTTGTACCTTCAGGATTGCAAAGCTCTGGGCTGCTAGGAACTGACAAATAGAGTTGTCGCCCTGTCAGGGAGAAGGAAACCCTCTGTGGAACTCATTTCCCTGATGTACAACTTTCCCTCTCCTTCCACAATTACTGCATTTGTTTGGCTCAGAAGTTATCTCAGGCTTATAGAGCTTAATTGATTTAATAGAAGAAAGCAAGAATGAATGACCAGCAAAGTTTTCCTGCCTAGAGTTACCACTGGTGCAGACATCGCTTCACAGTTCCTATCTGTCACTCAGAGCAGGGACCAATTCCTGAGACATAGATTTAACCCATGCACTTTCGTCACCAAGATCTTCTTCAAACACAGCTCTGGGACTCTGCTTCCTGGATAAGTTCCAGCTGGGGACCAGCACAGGACAGCAGTGGCCTTGCTCTGCCTGCCCACAGAGTGGTTCTGGGACATTGTCACCCGTTTTTCTCTATTCCTAGTCCATTAAACTACAAATGGGATCAAAACCTAATTATGCAAATATCCCTTTCAAAAGACTAGTCCTGGTGTATTATTTTCAAGGAAACTGTTGTAATTCAATCGTACCTGGGAAGCTTCTTCTCCTATTGATCATTCTACTGCCTCAGAAGATATTTCTAGCCACTGATGAAAAGGAGTGTAAATAAATTGACCAAAGACAAAAATAACACGTTTTGTTCAGAAGCAGCAGGAGCACAGGATGGGGAGCCAGGCTCTGTGTCACTGGTCTCCCCTTCATTTGCTGTGTGACTGTCACTATTCACAGGTGCAGCCATCACAGAACAGAAGCTAACTTTCTAGTGCAATAAATGAAAGAACAGCCACTTCTTAACTTCCACTCCTGAGCTTCAGTGTTGAAATCCAGGCACAGAGGGTTTGAGAAAGCTGCACGTGATGTGTGAGGGTAAATGCGAATGGAAAAAGGCAACAGTTACTTCCCTGCACAGTAAGGAGCACTGTCCTCCGTGGCTCTTGTGAGAGTGTGTTGTCTAGAAGATGATTTTTCCTGCCACTCTGCCTTCCTAACAGCTGTGTGACACCTCGCTAGTTCATACTGGGGAATGTTTTTCATGCCCCAGAGCCCTCTCTAGATGCGCAGTCATGAGGGGAGACAGTGCCTGTCCCGGGTCCCAGAGTCGGAGCCCAACTCCCCTGGGTCCTCTGCCCCGTGTGCACAGTTGTCCCCTCTAGAGCAAGGTCCAACCTTCATAGTGCCTTTGACTGAAGAAAATTAACTCACCCCAATAGTCACCGAATCCCAGGGAATTCAGCATAAAGCCTGTGTGTAAAAGCACCTGTCAAATCCTCTTCCTCCAGCATGAGTTGTCATTACTCTGGAGAAAGTTTGTTTAATGGGCTCCATCTGATTGGCTATAAAATGCATTTCCCC
>PVLA01018721.1:0-13862 GCA_004027455.1 Hydrochoerus hydrochaeris
GGGGCCTTAATCCAGTTTACTTTAGGTCTGCAATCCCTGGGTTTTAGGTTGATGGTTGCAAGGTTAAAAGGATCAGTTTTAGTTCTGTTTACAGGTTTGTTTTTTTCCTTTATCTGAGACATAGTCTCAGAATGTGGCCCAGGCTGTCCTTAAACTTGAAACCCTCCAGCCTTGGCCTCTGTTTTCTAGGATTACAGATGTGTGTGATGAAAATCTGGTTTTGCTCATGCTAGGCAAGCACTTCACTACTGAGCTATATCCCCACGTTCCCAGTCCCCTACTCCTGCATTTTAAAATTTTATTTATGAGTCAGGGTCTCCTTAAATTGCCCAGTCTGGTCCAGGTCTTTTGATCTTCCTGGTTCAGTCTCCCCAGTAGCTGGGATTTCAGATGGGTGTCATTGCTCTAATTAGGAGTGAATATGGTAATTCCAGCACTTGGGAGGCTGAGGCAGGAGGTTCGTTGCAAGTTTGAGACCAACCTGGGCTACAAAGTCAACCCAAGGCCAGCAGAAGTGCATAGTGAGACTCTGTCTCAAAATGATGAAAGAAAAACAAGGAAGGAAAGAAAGAAAGAAAGAAAGAAAGAAAGAAAGAAAGAAAGAAAGAAAGAAAGAAAGAAAGAAAGGAAGGAAGGAAGGAAAAGGAAAATGAAAATGCAGCTAGACACAAGCAATTAAAAAGACAAAGAATTCAAGGCCTAGAAGGTCGCAGGTAGTATGACTAATAAATAGAAGAGTTGCTCCTCTACAATAGCTGTCCTAAGTCTGTCCCCCCCCCTTTCTTCCTCCCTTCCACATCAAATACATTGTCTTCCTTTATTTTAATCCTTTATCGCTGGGAGATGCGTGCTCCACAGAGCAGTGGCTCAGCCAGGCAGGACGGTGCTTGCTGTCCACTCCCGGATGTGACCGTAGGGTACAGTGTGGCATGGTATACAACCCTCCCAATGTTACAGTGGCTTTCCGTGTGTCCTGCATGTGTGCATGTGTGTGTGTGTGCATATTTTGATAATTCCCATGTGTTCTTCAAAAAGTTGTAACAATTTACACACTTTTAAACAAGATAGCACAGGATTATATTTTACGTACTTAAAAATCCTTGTTTGTCCTGGAAGAGATGGCACATGTGTGTAACTCCAGCACCTAGGAGGCTGAGGTAGGAGAATTATTAAGAGTTTAAGGCCAGCCTGGACTACATAGCGAGATCCTTGACCCTCTTGCCTTGGTCTCGAGTACTGGGTTTGCAGGACCACCTGCCACTTTAGCAAGGTCTTATTCTGTATCCCAGACTGGCCTTGAAGTCACAGAGATCATCTAACTTCAGCCTCATAAGTTCTGGGATTACAAGTATATGCCACCATGCTCAGATATCTCAAATTTTTAAAAAAAGACTGGTAGTGGTGGTAGTGGCCATTATGCAGGAGGATCAAGATTCAAAGGCCATCTTCCCACCAGCCCCATCGACACCATGTTAAGGAGCCCTCTCCACAAGAAACCCTGGTGGCCGTGGTGGTGCCTGATCGCAGACCCTGGCTGTGGAGGACAACAGGCCCTGCTCCTGGCCACTGGTGACATCCAACAAAACCAGAACCAAAACAAAATAAAAAACCAACTGCAGCCACGTAAGGGGTTTGTCTAAGGTCTGAGCCTTTGGTGTTAAAGCCAAGATTTGTTTCCAGTCAGCTGGACTTTTATTTATTTACTTATTTTTTTGAGACAGGGTCTCAAAAAACCCAGGATTACAGGCATGCACCACCATGTCCAGCCTTCTCTAACTTCATTGTATACTTTCTCTCCTGCATTACTTTTGTTCCCAGAAAGTACTTGGCCCTCTGTACCCTCAGGTTCAAACTGTGGATTCAACTGGCTGTGAATGGAAAATACTCAGAAAAATAACTGCATCTGTACTGGACATGTACAGACTTTTCCTGGTCATTATTCCCTAAGCGATGCACTGTAACAACTGTTCCCCAAGATGCTTGGCATCTTGTTTAGCAGATCTTCCTGCATCCCTTCTCCGGCTGCTGGGCTGGAGTCTCCTTCTTCAGGTGGTTTCTAGATTCTTTCTGTCCTGAGCGAAGAACTGATGGACACAAGTGCGCAGGCTGACGCCAGGCTTCGGCTGTGCTATCAAAAGCCTGCTCGTGTTTTCAGGAGAAGAGCTGGAGATTGCACTCTTGACTGGTTCCTTTCACTTTCCCATTCCCTAGTTCTTCCCATTGGAACATTGTCTTCTTATTTTGCAATATCTATTATACATTTGTGGGGGGTTGGTGCTTTTCTTTTCTTTTTCTTTTTCTTTTTTTAAGACAGGGTCTTGCTATATAGTACACACTGGCCTTAAAATCACTACATAGCTCAGACTGACTCCAAACTCACAGCGATCTTCCTGCCTCAGCTCCTGAGTACTGGAATTATAGGCATGTACCATCATGCCTGGCTTATTATACATTTTAGTTCTTATTTACACTTTTGTTTCCTCACACTAGAGAAACAGTTGTCACCAAGTGCATCCATTTAGCTAGAAATGTCTCAAGCTTATCCTTCTTTATGACAGAATAGTACTCCACTGTCCTAAAAAAAACCACATCTTCTTTATCCGTGGGCATTTGGGCTATTTCCAAGATTTAGCTAATGCAAACTGTGACACTATAAATATGGGTATGTATATACAGCTGTTGGTATGATGCTCTGAATTGTTTCAGGACTATACCAAGAAGGGGAATAGCTGGGTCAAATGGGACCCTTAGTTTTAATTTTATGAGGAATCTCCAAGCTGATTTCCACAGTGGTTGCACCAGTCTACACTCACACCAGCAATGGAGAAGAGTTCCTTTTTCCCCACAGCCCCACCAACATTTGTTATTGGTTGATTTTTTGAGAACAGTCATTGTTTCTGGGGTGAGATGGAATCTCATTGTTGTTCTAGTTTGCATTTCTCAAATGACCAGTGATGTTGAACATTTTTTAATATATTTATTTGCCATTTCTGCTGCTTCATCTTAGAAGTGTCTACTCATTCCATATGCCTATGTTAGGATGGGGTCTTTAACTTATGGAGAATTGGATTTCTTTATTATTATTATTATTATTTTAGTTCTTTTTGTATTCTCAATTTTAGCCCTTTGTCTGAGGAACAGCTGGCAAACATTTTTTTCCCACACTGTGGGTCATCTCTTCACTGTTAGTGGTTTCTCTTTCAGTGCAAGAGCTTTTTAATGAGATCCTCGTTCTTGAATCTTTGAGATATTTTCTGTGTGACTGGAGTTTTGTTCATGAAGACTTTGTTTACAGCAATATCTTAAAGAGTTCTGCCTCTTCTCTTTTCCAGAAGATTCAGTGTATCTGTTTTAATATTTAGATATTTGATCCATTTCAATTTCAGTTTAATGCATGGTGAAAGGTATGGGTTTAGTTTTAGTTTTTGGCATGTGGAAAGCAAGTTTTTCTAGTATTGTTTATTAAAAAGGCTGTCTTCCGGTGAACATGCTTGGCCCCTTTGTCAAAGATAAGGCAGCCGAGTGTGTTTGGAGTTATTATTGCATCTTCTAATCTGTTCCATTGATCCTTGGATCTGGTTTTTTTTTTTTTTTTCCATTACCATGCTGTTTTTATCACAGTAGATTTATAGCATAATTTCAAGTCTGGGATTGTGGCACCTTGCCTTTGTTGCCCAGAAATGCTTTTGCTATTTTAAGGCTCTTCTGGTTCCAAATCAATTCTAGGATTGTCTTCTATAATTCTGTGAGCTATGCTATTGGTATTTTTAGCAGGATTTCATTAAATCTGTATAATAATTTTGGAAGTATGTCCATTTTTACTATATTAGTTCTTCCTACCCAATAACAAGGAATATCTTTCCATTTTCTGATATTTTCTTCATTCTCATTTAGAGTACTGTAGTTTTCTATGTAAAGGTCTTTTGCTTCCTGTGGTAGTTTGTTTCTGAGATATTTCATTTTTTTGGTTGCTATTGTGAAAGGCATTGTCAAACTTTTCTCTCAATGAGTGTGTTATTTGTGTATAGGAATAGTATGAAGGTTTTTTTTTTTTTCATTTCTTCAGAGTAGTGCAAGTGGGCCCTGAACTTGTCTGTATAGCCCAGGCTGACCTCGAACTCATGGCCTCAGCCTCCTGAGTACTGGGCTTATAGACATGCACCACCACACCCAGATGCTGTTGATTTTTGAGTGTTGAATTTGTATCCAGCTACATTACTGAATTTGATTATTACATCTAGAATTCTTTTGATGGGCTTTTTGGAGTCTTCTATGTAGCATACAATGTCATTTGCAATTAATGATAATTTAAAACTTCTTTTTTATATTTATTCCCTTTATTTTTCTCTATTATTAATTGTTCTGCTAATCTTTATGTATATTACATGTATATTATATATAGTTTATATATTATATATAATATACATATATATAGTATATGTTATATACTATATAATATATTATATAATATAAACTTTTATATATAAACTATATATCATATATAAACTATATATAATATATTTTTTTGTGTACAGGGTTTCACTATTTGTTATGGTTTGCATCTTGGTGTTCCCCCCAAGCCTCATGCAATCATGGAGGTGCTGAATCTAGCATTTGTGATTGGTTCATTGTCTGGTGCTGGGATTGGTGGTATGAGTGCTGCACCTGCCTAGTGGAGGTTCCATACAATATAAGGGAGGGAAGGTGGTGTGATTTTCCTTTTTTGCCCTTTTTGTTCTTGTTGCAGCTGCCTCTTGAGCCAGCTGAGTATAGACGGAAACCTCAAAAAATAGTAAGCTAATAAACCTTTCCTTCCTTCACTTTGGATGTGGGTATTTTGCCTCAGCAACAAGAAAAAAGTAACTAAGACATGGTTCAAGGTGGACTTGAACTCACTTTGTAATCCAGGCTGGCCTTGAACTCACAGCCATCCTCCTTCCTCATCCTCCCGAGTGCTGGGATTACAGGTGTGCACCACCACACCTAGCTCCATAACTATAATGAATAAGAGTGATGACAGTGAACATCCTTGACTTGTTCCTGATTTTACAGTGAAAGTTTTCAATTTTTGTCTGTTTAGTATGATGTTGGCAGTTGGTTTGTCACAGACAGCTTTTATTGGATTAATGAAATAAAGACCATCTGTTCTAATTTTTCATAAGTTTTTTTTTATCATGAACTTTGTCAAATGTTTTGTTTATCTGTTTATCTGTTGAGGTGATCATATAGTTTTTAATCCTTGACTCTGTTAATATGATGTATTATGTATGTTAATTTGCATATGTTGACCCACCCTTGCATCTTTTGGATAAATCTTATTTGGTCATGGTATATAATCTTCTTAATTATTTGCTGCATTCTGCTTGCCAGTATCTTATTGAGGATTTTTGTATCTATGTGTATTAGGGAGATTGGGCTGTGGTTGTCTTTTTTGTTGAATCCTTCTCCAGTTTTGGTACCAGGGTAATGCTTGCTTTCAGAAATGAGTTTGGGAGCATTGCCTCCCTTTTCATTTCATTAAAGAGTTGGAGAAGTAACAGTATTAGATCTTCTCTAAATTTCTTGCAGAGTTCAGTAGTGAATCCATCAGGGCCTGAGATTTTCTTTGTTGGTAGATTTTTAATTTCATCTTCAATTTCATTGACTGGTATTGTTTTATTTAGAATTTTTGTATTTTCTTGATTCAGTTTTGGCAATTCAGGTGTATCTAGGAATCTGTCCTTTTTTTTCTTGTGTTTCCCATCTTATTAGTATACAGGATCTTGATGCAGATATTGATGATCTTCTCAATTTCTTTTTCTTTCTTTCCTTTTTTATCTTCTCAGTTTTCTGCAGGATGTCTTATGATTTCACCCTTTTCATTTCAAACTGCATAGAGTTGAGTCTTTCCTCTTTTTTTTTTTTTTTTGGCTAAGGGGTTATTTTATTTAACCTTTGAAAGAACTAGCTCTTCAATTCATTGATTCTTTGTAATGTTTTCTTAGTCTCCATTGCTTTAATTTCTGCTCTGATCTTTATTATTTCTTCACTTGTCAGAGTTTTGGGATAGACTTTTTTTTTCTAGAAGTTTGAAGTTCAACATTCAGTAGTTTATTTGCACTTGTTCTGTTTTCCCGATATGGGAATTTAGAGCTATAAATTTCCCTCTTAGGACTGCTTTCCTTGTGTCCCATAAGTTTCAGTATCTTGTACTGGCATTATCATATAATTCTAGAAACTGTCTAATTAGTTCTTTAATTTCATCTGTAACCCATTGTGTTCAGGAAGGTGTTATTTAGTTTCCATGTGTTTGTTTAGTTTTTGTGGTTTCTTCTGCCCTTGATTTCCAATTTCATTAAACTCTAGTCTGATGTTATATATGAGATAACCTCAATTTCTTTGCATTTACTTAAACATGTTCTTTGAGCTAATATGTGGTCTATGGAGAATGTCCAATGTGCAGCTGAGAAGAATATATATTTTGATGTTGTGAAATAAAACACTGTAGACATCTATTAAGTCCATTTGTTCAAAAGTTTGATTCAGTTGCAATATTTCATTGCTGATTTTATTTTGAGAGACAAGGTCTTGCTATGTACTTCAGTCTGTATTGGACTCAGCATGGCCTCAAACTTGTGGTAATTCTCTTGCCTCAGCCTCCTAAGTGTTGAGATTTTGGGCATGTGCCAGCATACTCAGCTCCTTCATTACTAATTTTTTGTCTACTTGATCTATTTGTGACAGTGGTGTATTGGAGTTCCCCATTACAATTGTATTAGTACTTAATTGATTTTTTGTGTCTGTTAATATTTGTTTTATATAGTTGATGCACATATATTTATAATTATTATCTCTTCCTCTTGCATGATTCCTTTTACAAGGACGTAGTGACTTTCTTTGTATCTCTTAATTAGCCTTGGCTTGAAATCCATTTTTCTGCAAATAGAATAGTTACCCCCGCTTTTTTCTTGGTTTCCATCATCTGTTTTGGGGTTCCATCATATTGTTTTCCATCTTTTGACTTAAAGTCTATGTATCTCTTTTCAAATTAAATGTGTTTCTTTTCTGCAACATATTGTTGGATCCTGTTTCTTGATCTATTCTGCCAGTTTTTCTTTTGATTGGCGAACTAAAACCACTTACATAATGATTACAACTGGTATGCATTGCCCTATCCTTGTCATGTTATTTTTCTATTGTTGGTTCCTTTTTTTCCCCCCCTCTGCTGGCCTTGCCTGGTGGATTTATTCTGTTGCATTTTGTGGAGTTGTAGTACTTGTTATTTCTCTCTAGAATATCTTTCAGAGTGATGGTTTGGTACTTTTTTTTTTTTTTTTTATCTTTTTGAGACAGGGTCTCACTATGCAGTTCAGACGACCTTGGGCTCACTTTGTAGCCCAGGCTGGTCTCGAACTTGCAATAATCCACCTGCCTCAGCCTCCCAAGTGCTGGGATTACAGGAGTGTGCTACCATGCCCAGCTGTCAGGTTTTCTTTGTATCTTATTTTTCCATTATTGTGAGATAGTTTTGTGGGGTACATCAATCTGCATGAGTATCACATGCTAACCAAGTGTGCCACTGGAGCTCCAAGAGTACATCAATCTGGGTTGGAGGTTGTTTTTTTTTTTTTTAAGGCTTGAAATACTTCACCTCAAGCTCTCCTTGACTTGAGAGTTTATTTTGAGAGGCCTATGGACTTTTGTTTATAGCTGATTTGTTTCTTTTGTCTAACAGATTAAAATATTCTATTCTGTTGAATTTCTGGGATCTTGATTATTACATGCCTTGGTGTAGACTTTTTTTTTTTTTGATCATGGTTAATTAGCGTCTATATGCTTCACATATCTGTATGTCAAATTCTTTTACTCTGGGAAGTTTTCTGCCATTACTTCCGTGAACATCTTTTTTATGTCATTTGTGCTATCTCCTGCTTTTTCATTGACTCCAATTAATATTACATTGTTCTTCTTTGCATTGTCTAGCAGGTGTTGAGTTGATTTTTCATGGTTCCTTGATATTTTAAAGAAATATTTCCTGATTGCTAGCTGCAATTCTGTCTTCTATATCTGAGATTCTGCCCCTACATTGGCTCATTCTGCTACATATACTTTCAATGGAATTTTAAATACATCTGTTTCATGGATTTCATTTGTTTCCTATGTTGGGAGTTCATGGTTTCCATCATTTTCTTAAATTCCTGTGGTTTTGTTTGTTTAATCTGTGTCTGTTCTGAGTCACTAACCAAATCTATTATAGTTACCATCTCTGTAGTTATCTGAGAAATTATTTCTGATCTGACTTTTTCTAAAGCCTCATTCAGCTACTTTGTTACTTCCATTGTTATCACTTTAAGGAGTCCAGGTGGGTGGTTTTTGAATTGTTGGACCCCATTGACCCCTGGGTTTGTCTTTGGTGAGCTGGAAGTCTGAGGTTGCATATTGCTTAAGTGTCTTCTCATTGACTTTTTTTAAAAAAAATTTAATTCCCAGGTTGATGCTCATAAATTGCTGATGGTGAATAGTATTATTCTTGTATTTAGAGACCTTAGGAAATGGCTTTCTCAGAGATGTCTTCTAGGTATAGCTGGCCACAGGGTTTTGAGTCTGTTGCAAGATCCTATCTCTTCAATTTATTGGGGATGAGAAGTTGCTACCTACTTAGCTTAACCCCTGGTTTTTAGCACTGGCTTACAGTGCTTTTTATGACTCTTAGTCTCAGTGTTGGTATACCTGGAAGAAAAACAGATTAGAACAGTTATGATATCTTGGCTGAGGTAGTACAATGAGTAATATCAATAGCATCAAACATAGCCTAGAAAATGAAAAACTGTGGTAAGTATTGATTTGTTACCTTTAACCATATAAACTAGATTTGTGGTTATATAACAACATCTAAAGAATGTTTCTAGGGCTTGGAATATACCTCAGTGGCATAGTGCCTGCCTTGCAAGCACAAGGTCCTGAGTTCAATTGTTAGTGCTCAAAAAAATTAAATATAAAGAATGTTTCTAAAAGAAACCATAAAATTGTATACATTTTTTTTGGTGTCGGATTGTATACATTAAACAAGCTCTCAATATGGCAATTTTATTCTCAGGGGAGAAAATTTAAAAGAGGCTAGGGGAAAAATAGAGAAATAGAAGAAAAGGAAGAGACTAGACACAAGGCTGAAGAACAAAGGAAGATTATGCAAACTTTGGGAAACTGGTAAAAAAGACAGGAAAGAGAATGAAGAAATATAAAGAACAGAACAAAACAACTACAAAAAACTAGAACTATTGCTCATACTCATAAAAACAAGAACATAATCAGGCATGGTGTGCACATCTGTAATTCCAGCACTTGGGAGGCTGAGGCAAGAGTACTGCCATGAGTTTGAGACCAGGTTGAGCTACACAGTGAGTTTGAGACCAGCCTGGAAATTCAGAGGAAGCCCCTGTCTCAAAACAAAACAAAACAACCAAAAAAAAAAAAAAAAAAAAAAAAAAAAAAAAAAAAAAAAAAAAAAAAAAAAAACCACACAAACAAAACCAAAACCAAAACTAAAACAAGAACAAGAACAAACAATAAAAAAAAAAAGAAAGAAAAACGAAGACACAAATAAAACAAAAGAAAAGAAAAAAGTCCACTTCAAGGTGTGTCTCGATGTTACTAGTAGACGGAGTGGGCAGACAGAGACTAGATCCATGTGGATTAATCTGAGCAAGCCAGTGATAGATTTATGCCAGGGCAGTGGATAATCCCACTGAAATTGCAACTTTAGTTACACCAAAGTGCAGGCTGGTTTATGGCTGCGAGGCTGGAACCTAATTTGTTCAACTGATAACACTCCGTGTGCCTCCTGCCAGCTTGAATTTGGCTCCCTTCAACTTGAACTTGACTCCTTGACCTCCTGCCAGTTTGAACTCAGCAGCCTCACCCCCATACTGGGAGCCACTAGATGGAGCCACTGAATTCCAAGCTTAGATGGTCCCCTTCTAGATGGCCACTGGTCAACTTCCCTCTCCTGGGGAACATCTAGACCAGAAAATTTCATCAGCCAGTGGAGTCAGCTTCATCCATTGCTCCATTCCACAGATGCATTTTTCTGTGGAGGCCACTGGAGTCACCAGTAGTCACCATGCAACTTGAAGGTTCCAGCTGCTCCTCCCATAGTAAGTCCAGGCTCAGGGAGAAAGTGCCACCACCTTCTCCTGCATTGGAGTCTTTCTCTCCACTCTCCCCTGTGTTAAGTTCATGCTCCTTAATTCTCACTCTAGACGCTTACTGTGTCCCAGGAACCCTCTACCTTTCTTCTTCTCTTCCTCACACTGCTCTATTCCACTTTCTGGACACCAAATCTCAGGCAGGCTTTTTCTCTGCTGTTTAGCCCTCAGGCATCTTCTCAGAAGTCTTTTGTTTGTTTTTTGTCTTTTTAAAAAATTTAAAAAAATTTTTTTTATCCGTACCAGGGATTCAACTCACAACCATGTGCTTGCAAGGCAGGAGCTTATGCCACTGAGCTAAATCCCCAGCCCCTTTAAACATGTTGTAGCCATTTAGCACAGGTTTAGAGAAGAGAAAAAAAATTTTTTTTTTTTGGTTCTGGGGATCGAACTCACAACCTTTCACTTGCCAGGCCTCTGAGCTAAATCCGCCTGGCCCTGTTTTTTGTCTTTTGAAGTAGGGTCTTGCTTTGTAGTGCAGGCTGGCCTTGATCTCAGTATGTGGTCCAGGCTCTCCTCAAACTCTTGGGGATCCTCCTGTCTCCGCCCGCAAGTGCTGGGGTTACAGGTATGTGCCAGCACACCCAGCTATAATTTGGTAACCACTGTTATCTGGAAATACTTACAATACTTTTATTTTACACTGAGATCAGGTGTTGCTATGTTGTTCAGGCTGGCCTTGAAACCGTGGCCCTCTCCCCTCAGCCTTCCTGAGCAGCTGGGATGACAGGTGCATGTCACTATGCCTGGCTTTTCTCAAGTATGATTTGTTGATTTCTTTGTTTATTGGGGTTTTTTTTGAGACAGGGTTTTATTTTACAGTTCAGGTTGGCCTCAAACTTGTGATACTCTTGCCTCAGTCTCTCAAGCGTTGGTATTATAGGCATGCACCACCATGCATGAGTCAAGTACATTTTAAATATTGTTTATCGGAAACAGTTATTGTTGTGCTGGGGATGGAACCCAGGACCTTCATACTGGGTTTCACCTCCAACCCTTTTTTTTATAGTCTTATTTTGAAAGAGCGTCTCAAGTCACTGACTTGCACAGGCTGGGCCCAAATTTGAGATCTTCCTGCCCCGGCCTCTCAGAATGCTGGGATTACAGGCCTGTGCCACCACACCTACCTGTAATTTGTCAGTTTTGTAGGAGCCAGCCAGTTTTGTAGGAGCTCAATGGCATAAGTTCCTACCTGGCAAGCATAAGGTCTGGAGTTTGATTCCCAGTACAAACAAACAAACAAACACACAAAGTTCAGACAGAGCTGAGACAGACACAGAAATTCACAGGACCGAAACACTTTGGTGTGTTGGAACTGTGACTACCTACAGCTGTGGGGACCAGAAGTGCTTGGCATCTTTAGCCTGCCCTACAGCGAAGTGGCCAACAGGGCAGCCTGGTATGCAAGGGTCTGAAAAGGAGCTTGCAGGGCTCCATGTACAGTTACTTGTCCACATCAGGATGTCTTTGACGGTGGGAGGTTTGCTCTGTATAATCAGGTCAATACTCTGAGGAGGCCATTTTTTCCAACACTTCCTGTTGATGTTGTCTGGGTACTAAAACTGCTGAGTTTATCCCCGTAGCAAGTGATGTTTCCTTTGATGTTTCTCTCTCAAAGCATAGCAGAAGCACACACTTCACAGTCAGGAGAGCGGCAGTCAGACCTCAGAGGAGGAGAGGAGCCTCATTTTTCCTGGGTATAAGGTGGGGCTGGTAATATCTCTTATGCATACTAGGTTTAGGTCAGGTGTGATGGCACACACAGGTAATCCCAGCACTTCAAAAGGCTGAGGCAAGAGGATCATAAATTGTAGCCTGACCTGGGAAATTCATCAATTTAATAAGACAACCTCAAAATAGAAAAAGGGATCTGATGTTGGGTGTGGTGGCACACACCTGTAACTCGAGTACTAGGGAAGCTGAAGCATGAGGATTGGTGTGAATTCAAGGCCAGTTTGAATTACAAAGTAAGGCCTTCTTTTAGAAAGCAGAGCAAGCAAGCAAGCAAAGGGGGCTTGAAATGCAGCTCATTGCAAAGGGCTTAGGTTCAGTCCCATCAAAAATATGTACATGCCCAGCACTCGGGAGGCTGAGGCAAGAAGGTTGTTGTGAGTTCGAGACCAAACTGGGCTACAAAGCTGCACAGTGAGACCCTATCTTAGAAAAAAAAAATGTGTGTGTGTGTGTGTGTGTGTGTACATGCACACACTAGGCCTAACACAGATGCATGAAAGAAAATTTTTAAAAAGACAAGAATGCGGCCAGGGATATGGCTCAGTGGTACAGCGCCTGCTTGGCAAGCTCAATATCCTGAGTTCAATTCTGGCATACACACAAAAAGACAAGAATGCACAGGCTGCAAGTCATAATCATTGCTTAATAAAAATGTTACTTCCTTTTTCTGGGATTGCCTGAAATAACTCAGTCTTCTAAGGAAGGGCACTAAGTGCAGGAGGTGGAAGAGGTTTCTGGAAGCCGGCAGCAGCACAAGCCAGGATTTCCTCTTTTCCTGTACTCCATCCTGGGTCACTCCCTCCACAATCTTACAGCATTAAGAAGCCCTATGAAAGGCCACGGATTTAGCTCAGCAGCACAGGATTTAGCTCAGCAGCACAGCGCCTGTCTGGGAAGCACAAGGTCCTGAGTTTGATTCCTAGTGCCAAAAAAATGAAAATAAAAATAAATAGAAAGCCCTGTGAAGTGTGGACAGCGGCTAAGGCACACCTAAGATCCCAGCACTGGGGAGACTTAGGCAGGAGGATCAGGAGTTCCAGCCCAGCCCAGGCAATTTAACAAGACTGTCTCAAAACAAACAAACAAACAAACAAACAAAACAAGTTTTAAGGGCTGGGGAGTTAGCTCAGCAGGTATAAGCACCTGCCTGGCAAGTGTGAGGTCATGAGTTCAATCTCCAGTACCAGAAAGAAAAAAGTAATATAACAACAACAATAAGTTCTTTAAAAGGGTAGGAGGTAGCCTTGGCTCCCACCTTTGGCATCACAGAATAAATAATTTTAAATTTATAAACAAATAAATAAGGAGGGGGTTTCTGCGGATGTGGCTCAGCTCTCCTTAAAACAAATTCCAGCACTGAGAAAATAAACTAACAAGCGAACAACCCTCTGCCCAGGAGGCAGCCTGGGGACCTGCTGGGGGTCTGAGACGGAAAGGCAGCGGGGGCGAAGTCCGGAGTAGAAAGGTCAGGCCTGGCTTTGGGGAGTCCCCTCGCCAGGCGTGGCCCGCAGCTGTGCCCGCCTGCACACGGGGGGCGCAGTCCCGAGCAGTGGGGCCCCTGCTGCGGGCGCCTCCCGCTCCGGGTAGTGGTGCAGGCGAGTCCCCCGGGCCATCAGCACGGTGCCGAGAGCCAGATGGCAGTGAGGGCGCAGCTTCCCGGGGACAGACGGATCCTCTGGGCGGCCGGGTGCCGGCTCGCGTTCTCTCCTCCCCGCCCCTTCCCGCAGCTGCCACATCCGCTTTCACCCCCGGACGTCCCGTCTCCTCCTGCCGCTCGCAGCCCGCGGTTAGGCGGCACCCACTGTGCGCAAGGCCTCGCCTCGGGCCCTGTGGCTCCGCCAGGGACTCGGTGGCCCTGCGGGCGTGGGCGAGCCCGGGATTCACACCAGAGCCCCGGCATGAGCCACCGGCCCGCATTGATCAGTCAATCACCGCCCTCTTTAA
>PVLA01018722.1:0-13843 GCA_004027455.1 Hydrochoerus hydrochaeris
GTAAATCTAAAATGTCTACCCCCAACATCTAAGCACCAAAAGTTCATGGAGGCTTTGGATCACTTAGTCAAGGTCATTAGCAAGCACAGACAGTGAAATTCAGACTCAAGTTCATCCATCTCCAAGCCTGGGTCCTCACTGGCCTGCTGCAGCTACTATGCTGCTGATATCAAAGAGCAGGGGAGAAGCAGTAAAAGCTGGGTCTGGATGCACAGGAGCCTGTGATGCAGGCTGTGTGTGAAGGCACTGAGCTGGGCTTGTCTCGTGTTTCTACGGTGATCACTCAAACTTGTGTCACTCACTGTAGCTTGCCAATTTCAGATGAGGATGATGGATCAGTAATAACTGACTTTGAGTTTCAAAGCTAAATAACCTTGATTAATCAATTAACCACATCAGACAACATAGTTTCCTATTATTTAAAACATGAATAATAATAATAATAATAATAATAATAATAATAATAATAATAATTCAGGAGCCATAGATATACCCTTATGGTATACAAAAATTATACAAGTCAATAAGCATTAAATTTGATGAAGATGAAAAGTTGAATAGCATGATTCATATATGGTAGTACCAAAAAACCTTTGGTTGTTTCACTGATAGATATAAATTTCCTTTTTTCTCCTTTGCTTTGGAACTCATTATCCACCTGAAATTTCTTATCATGTAAAGAACTTTCTCACGGCATTTTTTTTCCTCCTCATTTCTCAAGATATAAATGAGTAGATTGAGCACAGGTGTCAGAATGCCATAAAGCATAGATTATGGATGCATATAACTAATTATAAAAGGCACAAAAAAACAAGGCAACCACTGTGAAGTGGGCCCATAGGTAGAGAGGGTTTTCACACATTCACACTGCAGAACCTCAAGGAGTGCAAGATGACAATGTAAGAGGCAGCCAACATGAGGAAGTTCAGCAGGCAGATTACACCACTGTTGGCCACTACAGGCAGACCAGTGACATAGGTGGATGTGTAGAGCTCCAGCAGACGGAACAAGTTACAAAGTGGATAACACTGAGTCCATAGAAGAGCAACCAAAAGACCACAAAGAGATGAACTTATTAATGCAAGAAGCCCCCCAGCCAACCCACCATCACCAGGATTCCACAGAATTTCCTAGTCATGGTGGTCATACAGTACAGGGGCCAGCAGATGGACCCCTAGTGGTCATGAACCATGACAGTGATCAGAATGATTTCAACACTTCCCAAAAAAATGGGCTCCAATGAGCTGAGCCATGGATTCTCAGAAGAGATAATTGTGCCCTCATACAGGGGATCACCATTGAGAGATGAAGAATAACAGCTGTCAATAAAAAGTAAATTGACCAGGAAGAAATACATGAGGAAAGCCTGCATAGAGCTGATAGCATTGTCCCAAGAGAGAAAACAGGCAAAAATGATTTGGTTGCCATCTTGGCAAGAGCTACTTATTGCAATCTTCTGGGAACTGAGAATTCAGAGTATGCCCACCTCTTTGCATAACATCCACTAAAGATTCTCCTGAAACCACACATGGGAATGTTTGTAGGGACAGACTCAGGACTTCTGACCATCAGCATAACCAGCCTCAGGTTGCTGTTGCTACTGGATACTGAGTTTCCATACTTCTTGGATCCAAGACTTCAAGACATGAATGAGTTACTTTAGGCTGAGCACATTAACCTACAAGGGGGTTGAAAATAGCTGAATTTAAGGACCTGCTATTCCAAGGTAGTTTTCATTTGTTACAGATTTCATGGAGCTCCTAGCTCTTCATTCTTCTGCTTTTACATACTTTACTATTTGGGAGATTTTTTAATCTACTTAGATCTCAGACAAGAATGTTTTTTATAATATACTTTACTGGTCATTTTATCAGCAAAAGTATAGTAAAAATACCTTGAGGAGAGATGTCCTTTAATTAATAGTGTATTTTTTTTCTCTAAGGATGTGTTTGAAACCTAATGCATTGAGGTTGTCTTTTAAAAATTCATTTTCAAATCACTTAATGAGGCAAACAAATAGAAATACTTAAACTTTACACAGATGCCTATGTAAAGCAGCAGCTAGTGATGGTCAGGGAACTGGTTCCGTGTGAACTGGTCTCTAAAATAAGACTTGCTGTGGAGGGATACTGTTGCTCCCAAACATTCAAAGGCGTAGGTCCAACCTAGTGCATATTAATTACACTGAATAATGGGTTTAATTTTGGCACACTCATACAAATACATATTTGATCACTTCCACCCCACATTATCCACATCTCTCTGTCTCCCTTCTTTCCTCATTTCTCAAGAACATAGTAGGGTCTTTGGATTACAGGTGTGTAAGACTTATATTGTGTTTCTACTTTCATGGATTTTTATGAATTATGAGCAGGATATTCAGGCTTGGGATTTTGCCGATCCAGACCTGACAACAATATGAGCTTGTTGGTCTTTCATGTTCTCTTCTCAGCTACTTCCTATGGATATACAGCATGTTGGACAATTTAAATCATTATCTATAAGTTAATTTGTGTTTTCTATATTTTGTATTCTCCACTCATATTGAAAGAGTCTTTTCATCTCATTAGTTTTTCTTGCAAACAAATTCTTACTTGACGTTGCACTACTATATAATTCACTTTTTTTATTAAATAGGCATTTGAATTATTATTACTTCCTATCATGAATGCATATGATAAACTATACTTGTCTTTATAACATGCCTATTTTTATGTAGACTAGATTTCTAAGAATAACCTGTTATGAAAACCTTGTAATATAAGTTCAAACTTCAGAATATTTTATATCAACACACATTCACCAGCACTGGATTGCAAAATTGTCATAAATCTTTGTAAAATGGTGAGTTAAACATATTTCACCAGTTTTAATTTGTATTTTTTCATGATTTATGAAATAGAGAACTTTTAGATAATTTTGAGAATAGTTTTTAATTTCCCTTACTTTTATAATAACATGTAAGTAACCATTTTGATTTGTTCAAAACTATAATAGTTGTAGTTGTTTCAAATATTTTCCATACAGTCCCAGATTTTTTGTATTTCAATGCATTATGTCTCCTGTTTCTTACATCACTGTGTTTTCACTTAAAATGTCCACTGTTACCCAAAAATCAGATAGTTTTTGAAAAGTTCTGTTTTTTTAAAGATCTATGTTTTACCTGAAGTCTTTAATGTATGCTTTTTTCTCTTTTCTTGTAGGTGATTGAAAAATAGTTTTGAAAACTGCTTATCTAGTTCTTGAAAATATTTTATGAAATATGCATGTTACTTTAAATATCTTTGAAAATTAATCTTTTTATCTATATTCATCAATTTTATTTGTATTTGTAAGTGTCAAGAAAGTTTTAAATTTATCAAGTTTAATTTTCTATTATCTGATGCATTTATTTTTACATTCAACTTTTTTCTGGATATAATTGGTTTTTCACCTCTTCAGTTGAGTATTATTCCTTTTCTTTTCTCCTAGTGTTGAAACAATTAAATATTTCACAGATGAAAATAATGATCTTTTTATTCCTTTACCAGAATCTGGTGTACATAAGAAAAAAAGTTTTAGCTTTAGGATCTCAACTTGATACATGTTACAATGATATTCCTCATTTCCCATATTGTTATTATTTTTTTCTATTTTATATGGAAAAACATTTAAGAGCAGTAAGACCCAAGATTTCAATGAGCTCCACGTGTCTAAGAAGCAATAAAAATCTATTGTAAAAATATTCCATATGAATCAAAAGAACATACCCTGCTCAATACATATAGTAGTTTTATTTTTTCAGTTTAAAAATACTGTTACATAACAAATACAGGGAATTATCCATCATCTTCTTTAAAATAGGTTTTATTTTGTAAAATGCCTCTGAAACCTAAAACTGTGGAAGTTGTCCAAATAGTGTATGAAAATATTTCCAATAAATTTGGAGGGTGCTGCTTGCATCACACTCTCCATGGCACTCCATCCAGGACTCACTTCTTCCACAGGTGTCTGAGTATAAACTTTATCATGTTTATTCTTATGTGCTTTCCATGTAGCATGAACTCACTGATTTAACTGTCAGGATACATCTTCCTGCAACCTCAAACATTTGGTTAACTTCATGCTGGAAAGTGATTTCATCACCCTTAACTTCAAATTAAACTCAGATGAAAAGAAAAGGAATATCTAAAACAAGATTAGCAAAACAAATTCTGAACTGTAATCTCATCAGGACCAGGACCTGGAGAGGCGAGACAAGGTTATAGACCATCATGGATTCACACATCTGAACCTCTTTTGGACCTTTGCTCATTCTTTGTTTTTCTATAGGAAAATACATTCTGACAATTACTAGGAGATCTCCATACACATACCATTACAGGAGAGGTCTGTGATGAGTCAATGTCATAAAACTATGATTGGGATGAGAGAAATAAAGAAGGAGAGAGACAGAAAGAGACAGGCAGGCAGACAGACAGAGAGACAGGGAGAGAGAGCTGTGTTCATTATATGCCTAGTAATGTGGCAAGTTTTCTCTTTGGAATGTCATTAGTCAAGTAGAAAATCCTGATAGAAGTTATGTTTGTTCAAAACTTGTTTGGCACAATTTTAATGCCTTTGTTATTTCTAGCTCAATTATTTATCTGCCAAGCTGGATTCATGGAACGAGTGAATAATGTGACAGAATTCATCCTGCTCGGCTTCACACGGAACCCAGAGGTGCAGAAACTTTTATTTGTCATATTTGCCATCATCTACTGCCTCACCCTGGCGGGTAATTTACTCATTGTTGTGACTGTCACCAGCAGTCCGGCCCTGGGCTCCCCCATGTACTTCTTTCTGTCCTTTTTGTCTTTCATTGATGGCTGCTGCTCTTCTATCATGGCCCCCAAAATGATATTTGACTTGCTGGCTGAAAAGAAAACAATTTCCTTCAGTGGGTGCATGACTCAACTCTTTGCAGAACATTTCTTTGGAGGAGTGGAGATCCTCCTGCTCACAGTGATGGCCTATGACCGCTACATGGCCATCTGCAAGCCCCTGCACTACATGATCACAATGAACAGGCATGTGTGCGGCCTCCTGGTGTCCATGGCTTGGGCCGGGGGACTGCTTCACGCTCTCATCCAAATTCTTTTCATAGTCTGGTTGCCATTCTGTGGCCCAAATGTCATCGACCATTTTATCTGTGACCTCTTCCCTCTCTTAAAACTCTCCTGTGCTGACACCCACGTCTTTGGACTCTTCGTTGCTGCCAACAGCGGGCTGATGTGTGTGCTCGTTTTTACTGTTCTTGTCACCTCCTATGTCCTCATTCTCTGCTCCCTGAAGACTCGCAGCACTGAAGAACAGCGGAAGGCTCTTTCCACCTGTGCTGCCCACATCACCGTGGTCATCTTGTTCTTCATGCCCTGTATATTCGTGTACCTTCGGCCCATGGTCACCTTCCCCATTGATAAGGCAGTGGCTGTGTTTTATACGGTGGTGACCCCTATGTTGAACCCTTTAATCTATACCCTGAGAAACACAGAGGTGAAAAATGCCATGAAGAAACTCTGGAGCCAAAGAATTACCTCAGATAGTAATTCTTATGAGCAGAGAACTTAAAAATAAATGTATACACACTTTTACAATAAAATGACCAATAGAAAAGAAAATGCTACTGAAGTCACTGAACATTAGTTTAAGTGTATTTTCCCATTTTCCCTAATTTATTTATTGGTTCTTTTTTCATGCATGAATATATGACTGAGTAATAACTCTATCAATTTTAATATTCTTGTCATTTACACAAAATTATTGACCCAAACGACATTACTAGTCAACATATATATGTCATTATATGTAAAAAGTCCATAACTTTCTGTATTCTATTGAATAACTTTCTACAAACCTCTAGGTATTGTTTTCAAAACTTATAGGCTGAGCTATTGCAAAATTCAAACAGAAAGACTTAGTGGTTAAATACTTGATTGAAAATGCAGTTTCAATATCAACTAATAAAATCAAATTGGATACATTTTAGTGAGAGATATAGAACAACCAAGAATGAAAGATTTTTGAGGAATGAGTATCAAGGAAGGACTGACAGCAAAATTAATCATGCCTAACTCTAAAGTTATTTATCTTCCATTTATCTTCCAAATTTGCTAATTCTATAAGAAATAATCTTCTCTACCTACAACTAGGGAGGGTAAAAATTTTTCCAAATACAGTCAATCTTGAACATTATTTCTCAGATGGAAGATATTTGGTGAAGAACTTTTTCCATCAAAAGTACCCCATACACCATTTCACCTCCAAAGTGACTCTTACTAGCTGCATTTATGCCTTAGTTGTTAAGGGCAGTGATAGCTGACACACCTGATGCCACATATCTTGATGAGACATCTAGTCTGACATCAAAGTAATCAAGACAGAAGTTGTGCACATTCAAATTTGAAGAGTAAATTGCAGAACAATGGGATGTACACATAGAACAATTGTAAGAGAAATCACTCAGATTCAGGGGGAAAAAAAGGGATTTAAATAAGGGCTAGGAAAAGAGTCCTGCAAGTTCAAGTCTACTTTCCTAGACACTGAAAAATTCACAGAACTCCACAGCCATGCCTGCACCTTTTGTTAAATGTCTGTGGTGTGAAAAGAAAGACTTATGCTTATATCATTTAGAGAATTTGTTATACCCATATCTTGTGCTCTGAGTAACTACTTTGAAGGTAAAAATACAAGTGTTTTAACTATTGATTTTTTTCCTATTATTTTGTTTTGAAATTTTGTTTTATTTTTTCCATAAAATAAAAAATAGTAATATTTACAGAGTCAAATCCAAATAGAGCCTTTTCCTACCGGAATATAATACACAACACAAATGAAATTTTAAACTATAAGGTTATACTTTTTTTTCTTGTTGCTTTACTTTAAAGCATAAAGCAATATGAAAGAACATTATAAAATGTTAAACTGATAGATGCCAAAAAAATTTGAACTCCAAGTTGAACAAGGTTTTCAAATCTTACTGGAAAATTCTCTCTCTGAAAGACACAAATCTTCTAAGCCTATGCTCCATTTTTCCACCAATTCCCTGTTATTTCCATCCAATTAACTTTGCTTTGATCTCATAAGATTATGCTTTCTACTTCTCATGAAAATGGGGACCAAAACAAAAGCATTCCCTCAATCATAGGCTTCTTCATCAAAAAGTATAGCCAGACCAAATCAGAAAACAGTAAGATGAAAGAACAGGACTTCTCAGGGCTGTCCCCCTCCTTAAGCATCAATTTGAGCAGCTATGTAGGCACAAGAGCTCCTTCACCATAGCTGGACAAACCCACTGGGGTGAGCTTACAGCACCTGGGTTCAGTACAGAAAAAGGATGCATGGAAGAGGACAGGACAGAGCATTTACAATTCCTGCCTCAGCCCTTTTTCCACCAATCCCAGGCAGCACAGTGTGGAAATGGGAGCCCCCAGTCTGGGGAAAGACAAGCACTGACGTTTGCCTCCAACTGCAACCCCAAGCCTGCCACTGTGAAACTCGGCACTGGGCAGTTCTATTTGGCTCCGGGCTCCAGGTGCCGCAGATCAGTCTCCAGACCCAGCACCACCAGCTTCCTTCTCTGCACACACAGATTCATTTTCAAGCCTGCCCAGCACCAAGGTGGCCCCACTGGGCACTGCTGTTGGCAAAGTTGTAGCTACTGTGGAATACAGAAAAGAATTTCTTCAGTCACTTAAAAATGAAACTTCTGAATATCCAAAAAATTGAAGTCAGAAAAACCTAAGATATATTTATTCTCAATAAATTCATTTTATATGATTCAACAATGGAGCAACATAATTGTCCATTTACAAATGAATGGATATGTAAAGTATGATAGATACATGCAATGAATACTATGCAGTTTTACAAGAGGAAGTAATCCTGTCATACACAACTATGTTAATGAGCTTTGAAGCCAGTATTGAGTGTCTGCTCAAAAAGCATAAGGTTTAGGTTGTGGAGGATGAATAAAGCCTAGAAATCTTCTGTACTACCTACAATTACTAGTACCATATTCTGTACTCAAATTTGTTAAAAGTGTATATCTCATGTTATATGTTGTCACTTTTTAAAAATCAAGGGAAATGGACAAATAAAATGTGGCACACACATAAAATGCAATTATTATTTAGCCTTAAAAAATAATTAGAGTATGACATTGTGAACATGGCATTTCAAAGTAAATATACATGAGGAATGATTAAACTTAACTAATTAAAACACATATTGTTTCATAGTTATCATTTTTGGGTGAGAATGTCTCTTCCCTTAGCATATTCAAAACTCCAATTTTCTGTCATTAGCTATAGTCACCAAGCTGTACCATAAATGTCTTGAGCTCATTTTTTGAATTCTGTACCCTTTAACCAGCATCTCCCCCAGTATTATCTGCAATTAACCCAGCTCCTAGTAACCACCATGCAATGCTCTGTGTCTATAGGATGAATCTGCCAGAGCTCACAGCTGAGTGAGAGCATGCAGTAGGTAGGGCTCTGGCTTATTTGATTTCCAGTAAAGTGCTCAGGTTTATCCATGCTGTTGCAAATGACACAATTTCCTTAATGTAACCAAAGAGCATTCCAATGTGCACACATCCTACATATGCTTTCTCGGTCATCCAATTGATTTTAATGGACACTTTTGTTAACTCTACAATTTGACAATTGTGAATTTATTCACTGAAACAACTCTTTTTTCTATATGTGTTGAGATGACCCATGTGGATTTGTCCTCTGTTCTGGTAATGTGATGTATAGTGTTTATCGCTTTGCATATGTTGGATCAAGCTTGAATCTACTTTCTCAGAAGATATTTACAACTCAAATCATCAAGCATATCACCTTATTAATTTATTTTTACTTATTTTGGTGTCTTTGTTATCAGAGTAGTGATGGAGTCATAAACTGATTTTGAAGCATTGTCTCCCCTTCAACTTTTTGGAAAAGTGTGAGAGTGGTTATTATGTCTTTAAAAATTTGGTAGAAGTGATGCATAAAGCCATGTTGTTCTGGACTTTTTTCCACAGGATATTTTTTAGTACTGTAACATAAAATAATATTTTAAAATCCTCAAACATTGATACCATGCCAAGTCAAGTGAACCTTGAGTACACTAAGGTTATTCACACATAACACTAATGTTACACACTTATTCACTTATTCCACTCACTGCACTGAGTGAAATAAGTCATATGCAACGAGGTCAAAGAAGAACCTCAGTGATAGAACACTTTCCTAGCATGTGAAAGGGTCAAAGGATTCATTTCTCAGCACTGCCAAAATACATGACATGGACAAAGAAACACACTGTATTTTTCTACCTAGGAAGAAGCAACACACTTAAATTCATATAGACAGAAAGTGGTTGGTAGAGACTGAAAAAGAAAGAGAAGCTACTATAAAACTATTTGCTGAGTAAGGAACATGAATTTGGGGACATGAGAAATGTCAGTATATAATGGAAATGATGACTGTTTTAAAACATGGATTTATTTAATACCACTGATATTAAAATTGTTAAAATAATATTTTATGATGCATATATATATATCACAGGTTTTCCAAATAGGCAGAGGACTCATAAGTGAAAATGGTGAAAATTAATGAATATGGAGAACAGAGCAGAAAGCTTTGCATTGCCCCTTTGGTCTTGGAATCTAGAGTACATCTGTGTGGTTCACAATAAAGGCCAATAACAAAGAAAGCTGATCCCTTGTGAGGTTGCAGGCTGTTCTTCACTTCCTCAGAAGCTACAAGAAAGAAAATAGTAGATGAGGCTCCTTTCCAGAGAGCTTTCATTCTTCATCTGTGGTCATCTTTATCTGTGAATGTTTGACTGTGACTTCCTGCATCGCTACCACTGGAAAGCATGGGGTCTAATGCTGGTATCAGCATTGTCTCTGTGGAATAAAAAGAAAGGAAGCATGCCTGTGAATTAGGCATGAGGACTGGGATTCTAGGTAATCATCATTAAAGAACTTGATTATACTTAGGACTTTTAAATTTTCATTCTTTGATACCTGAGATTCCTGTCATTTGAATTCATTTGTTAGTTACTGATAAAAAGCCACAATCTCCCAGAGGGATCAGACACATAATCTTTAACACAGACACATAGCCTTTCCATTCTTCAGAGAAACCATACTATTTTTTCAGTCGTGTTTTCAAAAAAGTTTATTCTAACTCTGATCTATGCCTAAAACTCCTCAACATCCTAAGTCTGGTTCAACAGTGTCACAGTTAGCAAAGAAGCCAAATAACTATGTTTTCCAAACTACAGTATTCAAGTCCTGTTGTAAACTACAGTGTAGAAATATCTTTAACTCCTCTTCACCTGCATTTCTTTTTAATTGTAAAAACTAACAAAAGATGATAAAAATATACAGAATTTCAAAAAGAGAAAGAAAAAAAGAAAGAAAGAGAGAGAGAGAGAGAGAGAGAAAGAAAGAAAGAAAGAAAGAAAGAAAGAAAGAAAGAAAGAAAGAGGAAATTAACACTAGAACCAGCCACTAATGATATCTGGCACCCCCAAATGGGAGTAAGAGAAAGACATTCACTGTTGCCTTGGCAAAGATTTCAGCAAAGATGATTATAACCCTCTGGGAACTTGAGAGGTCAACACAAATCCCTACTGTCCAAGGAAGACTCTGTGGACATCTCCAGGGTCAGTGAGGAAAGCCTTGCCAAGAAAAGTCTCCAAGAAACAGCAGCAGCAGAGCATTGACAAGCTGAAGCTTCAGGAGATGCTGCTCCTGAGCTTGAGTGGTTTCCTGGGCAACGGAGTTGAAAAGGGAACTGAGTTAGTGGTGTAAAGAATTCCCTCTCCAGACTGACCAAGGGTTCTTAAGAAGCAAAAAGTAGGTGTAGTAAATAATGTCTGAGAAATCAGATTTTATGCATTTAAATACTTTAGGATTAAATACACTACTTTTTCACCATTTGATATTTTGACTTTATTTCCATCATTTTTATTTGCACTGATTACAGTTCAAGGAGATATTTTCATAGGAAAGAAAGAGATTAGAAAACAACTCTATAAAGTATCGACTTTTCCTGACTGAAGCAGTTCATGTTCTGAACAAATGCAGACTGACAGTGAGAAGTAAAGGAACTAAACAATGAGTAATTACAGAAATATCTAGAAAGATAACTCTAATGCTCTGACCCTCAGTTTACAGTGTCCACACAAAGCTGTGCTTCCTGTACCCAGAGAAAAAGAGATGACCACATTTAGTCTGAGCACAGAGAAACCCACCACCAACCAGACCCAGGTCAATGAAAATGTAACCTTTCCCCAAAATTTTATGAACATTAGCCAATCACTATGCAATGAAGTATTTGTAGTCACACAATTGACCTGAAATTTAATTCTTTGCTTCGAAAATGAATTTGAAAGCACATGAAAATATTAATAGAAAACATTTCTTTGTAACATTGACAAATTGGATAAGAATGATTAGAGTCATTTTTAAAGCATTGTAGTTAATATGAAGATCTCATTAGATACACCAAATCTACACTTGTGTTTCTTATAGCTTGAATTTTTCACTTTTACATGATTTTATGTTGCCTTTTTCAAGGGAAAATTTGTGAATTCAATCTACTAATAATGATTAACCTCATAGGCAACATCTACATAAGCCATGAATCAAAATAAAACACCTCAGATACTGAGTTTTCTTGAATACCAAAGACAATCTTCCTCACTTCCATTAAACCTGAGGTCATGATACTGATTTTGATGTTCATAAATTTCTTGAAAAATTATGTGCTTTTTTTAAAATAGGGATTTAGTTTAGTAAAGGTAAAGAGGAGGAGAAAGAGTAAAAACCAACATATATTTGCTGTTGAAAAGTCCATGCTTAGATCATTCCAGAAATAGAATGTAACTTTTATATGTTCAATAATTCAACTAGTTAGCAATAAAAACCACAAATTCAAAATCTAAATTGACTGAATTATTTCTAAAGAGCAAATTTTATTATCATCACGGACTCTAAAATTTATCTTGTCATTGAACATAAGGTAACCTCATGTCTCCTTTGATTCTATTTGTGATATCTATCTCCCCTCTGCCCCCTGGCTGAGGCCCACCCACCCTCCTCCTCGCAGTACTAACTAAAGCCAGTGCTCTAGAGTAGATCTTCCCCGGACTTACTTATTTTGCATGATTGAAACTTTGCACCCGGTACCCCCCACTGATCCAGTCCTCCCCGGCTGCCAGGCCCGACACCCATCTTTCTGCTGTCTGCTGTTAAGGTCTGACTGTTTTGAATTCCACGTGGTGCATAGGACACTGCCCATCTCTGAGCCAGGCTTAGTTCACTCATTCACAAGGGGCCGCTTTGTTGTCATGCAAGGAAAGATTACTCAGCCTCGGTGTCTCTGGAAGCTTCTCCCCGCCCCGAGATGCAAGAGGGTGAAAACTTAGCCCATTCTGGGTCCAGAAGGGGCCTTCAGGAGGTGACCGGGCTTGGACGAGGGCATCATGCGCATTTCGGCAGGTCTGCGCCCCACAGGCTGTGGAAGAGGGAGGGAGCCCAGGGACGAATCTACACCCTCTCAGGACTCTGCCCATCCGAGGCCACTGCTAGGGGCTGCCCCTGCCCCGGGACCTCCAGAATCATAGGCCAAAATGAACCTCTTTTCCTTAACCACCCCCCCCCCCCAGTCCGTGGTGCTGCCACACAGGCTGAAGAAACAGATCGAGGCATTGGAAGGGGGTGGGGTGCGCCTGGGCCAAGGTTGGAAACTCAGCCTGGCCTTTCCACGTCTGCATCTGGGCAGGGTCCTCCCGCTAGCACCAGCCCATGGACACGTGAGAAGTGAATTTCTGTGCTTTCTAAGCCACCTCATCCTTGGGACTTTGTGACCCCTGCCCGGACCAAGTCATCTGCAATGCACAGTCCTTAGTGAAGGTTTAGTGCCCAGTTTTCACCACTTTAAATTTCCTTTAAGGGGTCGTGGATGTAGGTCAGTAGCACATGAGCCTGTCTGGCAAGCACAAGGTCACGAGTTCAATACCCAGAACTAATCAATCAATCAGTCAGTCAATAAATTTCCTTTAAGCTTGCATGGTTCCGTTTGAGCAGGAGGCTGGGGAACCTTCCTTACTGTGGGGATCCAAGGGGGTCCGTTTCCATAGCAAAGGCGCCCTTCCTTACCTGGGAGTCCAGGCACTGTGTGCCTCGCAGCACGGCCGCCCGCAGTGCGAACCAGAGTGGAGCTGCGGGGGGTAGACACGGCTCAAAAGGGGGAGCCCACGCCCCGGAAAGGCGCCCGGAAAGCCGTGCAGCGTCCCCCGGCCGTCGCCCTCCGGGAGCCCTGGGCGAGCTCAGCCCTAGCAGCGCCGGCCGCGCCCTCTGCACGGCACGGCTGGAAGCCGGCGCGGGATGGCGCGTCCCCGGCGGCGTTCGCGCCCCGGGAGGGCAGAGCCGAGCTCAGCGCGCGGGGCTCGCGCGGCCCGGCCTCGCGCGAGCCCGGGGCCGCGCGGGGATGGAGGGGACCCGGGCCGCGGCTGCCGGGGTCAGGACCGGGGCGGGGCCGGAGCCCAGAGGGTCCTAAAGCGGCGAACGCGACCTCGCCCTGCGCTGGGGACGCGAGTGCGCTCCGCCTAGGGACAGCGGGGTCACCTGCGGCCAGGGCTGGCACCTGCCGCTCGGCCCCGTCCCGGGCCTTGCCCCGCGGGGACCGTTTCCCCGGACGGACGGTCGTTGTGGAGACCCCATGGTCACCCCACGCCGCGGCGAAGAGGCGGGCCTGTAGGCAGAGGCAGAAGCGCGGTCACCCGGGACGCGGCCCCTGCTGGTGAGTGAGGCTGGCGG